>PYDT01001682.1:0-10000 GCA_004837865.1 Musa balbisiana
TTATCTTCTTACTGCAAACCTCTAAGTTTGTTTTTTTGTTTCACCCTCATATAACTATCTGGTTGGGTACTCATTGACCCGAATGATGAATAAAAAAATAAAATACTATTCAATACATTACCTTCAACTTCTTTCCTTTACTTCTAGGAAGAAGTATAAAAGTTCATGTTCACGAAATCACACGTAGAATATTGATAACACACTATTTAATGGTATTTCATAACTAATTAGTTGAGCAGCAGCTCGTAGACACCTTAAAAGGAATATTATTATTCTATCCGTATCCTGACATAAGAAGCCCATAGGAGCAATACTTGAAATGGCGACCCGTAAAAAACACCTATACTGAGATCGGCTTCAAATGAGGCCGATACCCAAAGGAATTACTAAATTACTTAGTATAATGATATGACCACTATATACGGTCCACTACGAAAACAAACGAACATCTCCTCTAGATGGGAGAAGGTCTTCTTAAAAGTAGTTTAGTTCTCTGCTAGATCTTGAATAATTCCCAAGGGGCCGGCATATTCGGCCCAATAACGTTGTTTATCGCCTGCAGTATTTCTCTTTCTAACCACACAATTACTAGTACCCCTATTGGGGGTAAAAAAAAATTCCCAATATAGAAGGGTCAAATGGTTACCAAGATCCATATGATCCATTACTTCTTTAAGGATTCCGAATAGAAAAAGAATTGATAGTTTGTACTTCTGTCGTATCAATTATCATTTCAACGATCACCCTCCCATATGAGATCTATAGACTACCTATATCGTCATGATATCATCCATTTTCATTCTTTTAACTAGCTGAGGAAGATTTGCAAATTTATGACGCCGGGTGGACGAATTTTCCATCTCCAAGGGAAAACACTATTATCTCCTATCAAATAAATTCCTAATTCCCCTTTTGGGGCTTTCTACTCTCCACGGAAAGTTCTTGTTTCGAACAATTTCCAAAATTGGGTGAAGGTTTTTTACTATACATCTAGATTCAAATCATTCCATTCTACTTTTTGCTCTATCAAAGCGTCGGACTTCTAAATTCTCATAGGGTCCTCCAGATTCTTCTGAGCCTGTTGAATTATTTTTTATAGATTCCCCATCATTTCACCGTCGTACTAACTAACGATCACGATCTCGCTTCTTTTTGCCATTGACTTCCCAATCGAATTCATTGTAACACTCATATTATCACTTTTTACGAGATCCCCATTTTTGTTCCAGAAGCTCGTACATCGGTCCTGATAAACCCCAATTTATTGCCCTCTACACCAATAATCCCCACTCCTTCGACTCGCTCCAAAAATGGGATTTCGCGTAATGAGTTTTTGATATTCAACAATTCCTGTTAAAAAATAATCGCAAAAATCCAAACATTTATCTATCCAGCCATAGGTATATCGGCAGCTACTCCTCCGATGCGGAATAATTATGCATCATCGCATACCTTTGGCGGCTTCGAATAATCAAATATCAATTCTCTCTCTCTGAAAATATAGAAAAAGGGAGCTGCGCGCCGATATCCGCCATAAAGAAAAGGCCCAAGCCATAACAATGAGAAGCTATACGGCTCAGCTCCAGCATAATTACTCTGATATAGCTAGCCCTTTTAGGTACTTGAACATTTTCCAGTTGTTCGGTGCATTTACCGTTATTGCCTCTGTGAACATTAGTAGCTAAATAATCCCAACGTGTTACATAGGCAATATATTGTATAATTGTTCTTTTCCGCTATTTTTTCCATCCCTCTGTGTAATATCCCAATATTGTTCACAAGTCCAATAACATCGTTCATTCACCATCGAGAGTAACGATCAGTCGAAGAACACATGGCTTGATGGGTGGTGAGGAACCCATATTAACTATCATGAAATCTTTTTTTGTAGCCGTACAGTCATATCTTTTCTTCCTTAATTCAATTTCAATGAATTCCCCCTCAAAAACGGAGGAGGTTCATCAAAATAAAAAATCTAATAACTACTATACTAATTCAAACGATTTAATAACGATTTTTTGGCTCCCTAATATCCAACTGGTCAGATTCATTTCTTATAACGCGCTCTATTTTTCTTTGACAAATAAGCCAGCAACGTTGACGTTTTCTTCTCAGAATTTTTTGTAGACCTCTTTGTGATAAAAAATCTCTTTGTGCAATTCCAAATGTGAAGTAAGTCTTCGTATCTTATTGGTGAAACTTAATACTTGACATTCAACAGTAACCCCTGTTTCTTCTTTTCCGTCGTGTGAGAAGTGAAATGAATGAATTTTTGACCATAAAACTTTTTTTAATCTTTTCTTTTCTTTCTTTTCCATGCCATGGATTTTACCGATCAGGAAAAAGTAAAATATATTATTATATTATTCAATTTTTTTTGAATCTAGTACACGCAAAAATTTAGATTTATCCGTTTCTATCTAAATCAAATTTTCCATTTGATTTGATAGAAAAGAAAAGGATAATATATTTAGAAAAGTATAAATATTTCTGCATTTACGAAAGAGAATGATTTCTTTGCACCTAAAAGATCCGTAGATTCTTTCTAGATTCAATTGCATTGATCACCCTTAAATACGTATCATGTACCAGAACGTAACACACCATATGCGTACATCTTTCGGTTTTTATTTACTGAAAACGGCATGTGATATATGGAAATATTCTTAACTAATCTGAAGGTCGTGGTGATCATTACGTAGCCTGGACATACGAAACGCTACCATTATTGGTCTCAAACCAATACGATTCATACAAGCTAATCTTCTAATCGTAATTGGTCCAAAGAAACAATTTGCATTTAATTAATTTATTTAAATCCGGGATTAAGACGTTTGTCCTTCTCAAAATTGTTCAGAGTTTCTTATGTTGTTTTCGTTGCAAAATACTGGATTTCTATTCACAATATCCCGTTATGACGAGTTGAACAAATTAGAATTCTCAATTCTCTACGACGTCTAGGCGATATAATATTTTCAGGAACAAAGAAATTATAATGATCTTGATCCCCATTCACAATATTTGCCATGTCGTCCCGTGATTTTTAAAATTCTTCTTATCAACTATCTTTTTCTTTCGTCTTTTCTATTTACTTTGGTGTTTACTCTTATCGACCAATGAAATACTATGGTTTTAATATATACCTGAATTTTCCACCCTTCGTAAAGATAGACGATGTTTCGATAATTAAAGTCCCCTTTTTATTAATTCTGTAAGAGCTTTATCTTTCTGAATCAGCATTACATCCAGATGTATCTCTCCTCTTTGATCGAGATATAGTCATTTTCCCTTGGATATCAATCTAATAGAACATATATCCTAACAATTATTAAAAATTTTTTGATTCAAGGGGTCATCCCTCTTATTGAAAATAAAAAATTTTTTCAGGAACAAATCGAGTTCCATGCCTTATTTTTCTTGGATTTTTTTTTTTTTTTTACCTTTTTTAATGTTTGATCTCGTGCAATCCTCTTCAGGAATTCCGTTTGGTTTGTTTTTGTGGATCTGATACAAGATTTGATTTTGACTATATTTTTTTGATTTTGATTTTGACTAATATTTTTTGATTTTGACTAATATTTTTTGATTTTGACTATATTTTTTGATTTTGACTAATATTTTTTTGATTTTGATTTTGACTATATTTTTTTGATTTTGATTTTGACTAATATTTTTTGATTTTGATTTTGACTAATATTTTTTTGATTTTGATTTTGACTAATATTTTTTTGATTTTGACTAATATTTTTTTGATTTTGATTTTGATTTTGACTAATATTTTTTGATTTTGATTTTGACTAATATTTTTTTGATTTTGATTTTGACTAATATTTTTTTGATTTTGACCTAATATTTTTTTGATTTTGATTTTGACTAATATTTTTTTGATTTTGATTTTGACTAATATTTTTTGATTTTGATTTTGATTTTGACCTAATATTTTTTTCATTTTGATTTTGACTAATATCATTTTCATTTGATTTTGACTAATATCATTTCATAATAAATATTAAAAGAAGTGGATTTATTTGTCATGATCCACCCTGTTTAATCTATCTGCCTCGAAAAGGTAACACAATTCTGGGAAGAACCAAGGTTCTAGATTTGATATGGTAGGGGGCGTAAATTGAATCGGATTCATTCCCAGCCCAGTCAACAAAATTTTTTTTGATGAGTCTTAGTCTTAGTATTTTTATAAATTTCGGTACCGATATGACATATCGGTCCGTCCTCAATATCACTATTGTTCTCAATATCACTATTGTTCTCAATATCACTATTGTTCTCAATATCACTATTGTTTCTAAGGCAAAATGAAGAATTCTATAAGTCACAATATTTTCTATCCAGATTTTATGGGTATGCAATAAAATATCGTTTTTTAGGTGAACCATCAATGTCAGTATTTAGCTACATAAAACTATTCGGGTTTCAAGTGGGTGATGGTCCTACTATCCCCATAATTTATATATTCCCTGGGTGGTAAGAGAGTCGATCTGTAGTGTTTTTTTAATTTTTCTTTTCGACTCGTCGATAAATCCACTGCATAAAAATTTTCATTCATGTAAATGAATTAATCGGTCTTTTTCTTTTTTATATATATACAATTCATTGATTCGTTATTTTGAATAGTACAACGTTGATTGACTCTATTTCGCCATTTTTTCGGTACTAATCGGACCATTTTTCCCCCCTCCGAGAAAAATTATATTGATAATGACCCTTTAACCA
The DNA here is from genome assembly GCA_004837865.1 of Musa balbisiana. Taxonomy (NCBI): domain Eukaryota; kingdom Viridiplantae; phylum Streptophyta; class Magnoliopsida; order Zingiberales; family Musaceae; genus Musa; species Musa balbisiana. Next base: position 4,732 of record PYDT01001682.1, read on the forward strand.
GTTTTTCCATTTATTCATTCCAGACTTATTAATTTTCTTATGCCTTGATTTGGAATCAATATTCCTCGTGTCATACAATAATACTTTATCTTGTCTTTTTTTATAAGGATTAGGTCCCGTGATCGTGATATTGAAGTACAGATCTCAGTGATGGTTCGTTAAATAATTGGGTTTGTGACAATTTGTAAAATACATATGCTTGGGACAAGGAAGATAAGTCGTGATAAGTGTTTAAATCATTTCTAATATTAGGATTAGAAAAGGACTTTTTTATAGTCGAAATAAAGTTCATTGTATCTTGATCTGTTTCATCAATTCCTTCTTGATTTCTTTCATCGTTGTAAATGGATTTCATTGATAATTGTTTTTTTAAAAGGTTGTGCATTAACCTTAAAATGGTAACCATACATTGCAAGATATCTATGTATATTTTTTCAATGAAAGATTTCTAAACTAATTTTGATTGCTTATTAATCGTATTTTTTCTTTTGAAACTTTTAGAGAGTTCTTTTTTACTTTTCTAATTATTTTTTTTTGATTTTGACTAATATTTTTTTGATTTTGACTAATATTTTTTTGATTTTGACTAATATTTTTTTGATTTTGACTAATATTTTTTTGATTTTGATTTTGACTAATATTTTTTTGATTTTGACTAATATTTTTTTGATTTTGATTTTGACTAATATTTTTTTGATTTTGATTTTGACTAATATTTTTTTGATTTTGACTAATATTTTTTTGATTTTGACTAATATTTTTTTTGAATCTTTTGCATTTTCATTTGGTTCAGGTACTTTTTCCCTTCCTCAATTCAAATAAAGAAATTTGGTTCACTTTTTCAAGTTTCTTCATTATTCGTTTTAGAACTAGAACTATTCGTTTTAGAACTAGAACTATTCGTTTTAGAACTAGAACTATTCGTTTTAGAACTCGTTTTAGAACTCGTTTTAGAACTCGTTTTAGAACTAGAACTATTCGTTTTAGAACTAGAACTATTCGTTTTAGAACTCGTTTTAGAACTCGTTTTAGAACTCGTTTTAGAACTCGTTTTAGAACTCGTTTTAGAACTCGTTTTAGAACTCGTTTTAGAACTCGTTTTAGAACTAGAACTATTCGTTTTAGAACTCGTTTTAGAACTCGTTTTAGAACTCGTTTTAGAACTAGAACTATTCGTTTTAGAACTAGAACTATTCGTTTTAGAACTCGTTTTAGAACTCGTTTTAGAACTCGTTTTAGAACTAGAACTATTCGTTTTAGAACTCGTTTTAGAACTCGTTTTAGAACTCGTTTTAGAACTCGTTTTAGAACTCGTTTTAGAACTCGTTTTAGAACTCGTTTTAGAACTCGTTTTAGAACTAGAACTATTCGTTTTAGAACTAGAACTATTCGTTTTAGAACTAGAACTATTCGTTTTAGAACTAGAACTATTCGTTTTAGAACTAGAACTATTCGTTTTAGAACTCGTTTTAGAACTCGTTTTAGAACTCGTTTTAGAACTCGTTTTAGAACTAGAACTATTCGTTTTAGAACTCGTTTTAGAACTCGTTTTAGAACTAGAACTATTCGTTTTAGAACTAGAACTATTCGTTTTAGAACTAGAACTATTCGTTTTAGAACTAGAACTATTCGTTTTAGAACTCGTTTTAGAACTAGAACTATTCGTTTTAGAACTAGAACTATTCGTTTTAGAACTCGTTTTAGAACTAGAACTATTCGTTTTAGAACTAGAACTATTCGTTTTAGAACTCGTTTTAGAACTCGTTTTAGAACTCGTTTTAGAACTCGTTTTAGAACTCGTTTTAGAACTCGTTTTAGAACTAGAACTATTCTTTTTTTTTCCCAGTGTTTGTCTCTTCCTCTTCCTCCTCAAAGTCGGAAGTTTCGGATTCTGGGTTTCCCCCACGGAATTCCTAAAATAAGATTAATTATTCGATATCTATATCTATCAAAAAAGAAAAAAAAAGAATCTATCAAAAAAGAAAAAAAAAGACTTTGTCTATTCGATCCAAAAAAGCGGGGAATGAACATTTGTTTGAAATATTTCCCAAATAACTGTTTTACGTCTTTGAGCACGCATGGATCCTTGGATTATACCCGATTAAATCTGGTTGTTGCGAATAACGTATCAAAGCCACCTCTTCTGCTTCTGCTTGATCAATATTATCAGTATCGGTATCCGGATCCGGATTGTTATCAGTATAGATCACCACCCGTTTCGCTTTTCTTGAACTAATTTCATAATCTTCCTTCTGTTCTTCTCCATTTTCTTGATCCAGTCCTTCTAATTCATCGGTCAATTTGTATGACCGTCGAGGAACCTTTTTACTGATTTCTTCTATTCCAATGGATTTTTTTTCAGTTGTTGTTTGATCATTTGGATTGGTTGTAATTATGTCGAATACAAATCTCAAGGATTTTGCTTTACTTTCTGAATTAATTCTTCTTTCTTCTTCCAATAAAAATAAAGAAGATTCATCGATTGACGTTAAGAAATTAACAATATAATTAAATGATGATTTCTCATCAAGCGGATTCTTTTCATGTTCAAATTCTCGAGAATTTTTAGAAATAGGAAAGAGCCCATGAATCTTATTTATCCAAAACGTTTCTATGGAATCTACATCTTCTTCTTCTGTAGAAGTAATTAAATCATTTGTAGAAGTAATTAAATCATTTGTGGAAGTAATTAAATCATTCATGATTGTATGTGAATAGAATTTTTTTATTGTTCCACGATACGGTCCGTTCAAAAAAGGATCATACGCTTTTGGCAAGTATTCTTGCTCATTCTCATCGTTGCATAATCTGGTCCTTTTTTCAAGTATATCTAGAGCAAGAGATATCCTTTCTTCTTCTTCTTCTTCTTCTTCTTCTTCTAGAGTTTTTATTCGACTTATCAATTCATTGCTCAAGTTGTATTTTTTTTTGCTCATTGGTAGAAACCCAATAATCATATAGGTCTTCATGGGAAAATTTTTCTGTCATGTACAAAGACATTTTGCGTTCTATCATTTCCGAAAAGTTGATAAACTAGGCGGATATGTAAAAGATATTATTTGTTTTCCATCACTTGAACACGTATAAAAAAAATATTGTGACATTTCATTTTGTACACTATTTTCAAATCGATTATTTTTTATATATCGCAATGGACGATTCCACCGCTTATAATCGAAAAGAAAAGTTACAATAGGTTTTTCAAAGTCAAAGCAGAAAAAGTCTTTTCATTTTTCTCTTCTTCAAGTCTTCCCAATTCCCAATTATCTTGATAGGTATCAAGATAAGAATCTTCGTAAACTGGGCTATCTTTATCGCATGTGTCTTTAAAGTGAAAGTGGAATTCATGCTTTGTTTTTTCCTTTCCATTCACTCGGATCTCTTCCGTTTCATCTATTTTGTCCGGATCCTCCTTTTCTTCCGAATAAAGGGAAGGGTCTTTTTCGGTGGATCCCTCTTGTTCCTGTTTAGTCTCCTTCCTTTCGGAAGTTGTTTCTACATCGCTTTCTTCCTCACTTTCTACATCGCTTTCTTCCTCACTTTCTACATCGCTTTCTTCCTCACTTTCTCCCCTTTCTTCCTTTTCTGACTTTTCTGACTTTTCTGACTTTTCTGAGGTTTCTTTCAGTTTCTTAGTGACAATAGGCGACGGCATTCTGCCTAAATAGTAGACACAGGTGATAAATAAGAGAATACTAAAATTCGAGCCATAGAATTTCTCAATTCTGACACAAGGTACCTATTAGATTTAGCAAGGTACCTATAGATTTAGCAAGGTACCTATTAGATTTAGCAAGGTACCTATTAGATTTAGCAAGGTACCTATTAGATTTAGCAAGGTACCTATTAGATTTAGCAAGGTACCTATTAGATTTAGCAAGGTACCTATTAGATTTAGCAAGGTACCTATTAGATTTAGCAAGGTACCTATTAGATTTAGCAAGGTACCTATTAGATTTAGCAAGGTACCTATTAGATTTAGCAAGGTACCTATTAGATTTAGCAAGGTACCTATTAGATTTAGCAAGGTACCTATTAGATTTAGCAAGGTACCTATTAGATTTAGCAAGGTACCTATTAGATTTAGCAAGGTACCTATTAGATTTAGCAAGGTACCTATTAGATTTAGCAAGGTACCTATTAGATTTAGCAAGGTACCTATTAGATTTAGCAAGGTACCTATTAGATTTAGCAAGGTACCTATTAGATTTAGCAAGGTACCTATTAGATTTAGCAAGGTACCTATTAGATTTAGCAAGGTACCTATTAGATTTAGCAAGGTACCTATTAGATTTAGCAAGGTACCTATTAGATTTAGCAAGGTACCTATTAGATTTAGCAAGGTACCTATTAGATTTAGCAAGGTACCTATTAGATTTAGCAAGGTACCTATTAGATTTAGCAAGGTACCTATTAGATTTAGCAAGGTACCTATTAGATTTAGCAAGGTACCTATTAGATTTAGCAAGGTACCTATTAGATTTAGCAAGGTACCTATTAGATTTAGCAAGGTACCTATTAGATTTAGCAAGGTACCTATTAGATTTAGCAAGGTACCTATTAGATTTAGCAAGGTACCTATTAGATTTAGCAAGGTACCTATTAGATTTAGCAAGGTACCTATTAGATTTAGCAAGGTACCTATTAGATTTAGCAAGGTACCTATTAGATTTAGCAAGGTACCTATTAGATTTAGCAAGGTACCTATTAGATTTAGCAAGGTACCTATTAGATTTAGCAAGGTACCTATTAGATTTAGCAAGGTACCTATTAGATTTAGCAAGGTACCTATTAGATTTAGCAAGGTACCTATTAGATTTAGCAAGGTACCTATTAGATTTAGCAAGGTACCTATTAGATTTAGCAAGGTACCTATTAGATTTAGCAAGGTACCTATTAGATTTAGCAAGGTACCTATTAGATTTAGCAAGGTACCTATTAGATTTAGCAAGGTACCTATTAGATTTAGCAAGGTACCTATTAGATTTAGCAAGGTACCTATTAGATTTAGCAAGGTACCTATTAGATTTAGCAAGGTACCTATTAGATTTAGCAAGGTACCTATTAGATTTAGCAAGGTACCTATTAGATTTAGCAAGGTACCTATTAGATTTAGCAAGGTACCTATTAGATTTAGCAAGGTACCTATTAGATTTAGCAAGGTACCTATTAGATTTAGCAAGGTACCTATTAGATTTAGCAAGGTACCTATTAGATTTAGCAAGGTACCTATTAGATTTAGCAAGGTACCTATTAGATTTAGCAAGGT
>PYDT01001682.1:27500-32500 GCA_004837865.1 Musa balbisiana
TTCTAAGCCATCTCTGGCGATGAATCAACAATTCGAAGTACCTTTCTTGCGTATTCTTGATGAACCAGCATTTATACATAGATGTAGAAGGTTTTGTTTGGGAAGTAATAAGCACCTTTGACATCTCTTCATCTGCAAAGAATTCTCGACGTGAAAACACAGAGACAAAGGGCTGATCTTTGAATAGGAAAAAGAATGGATCCGCAGGGTCCCAAATGAATTGGCTTACTCGAAAAAAGCCTTGTTCTTTGGAAGATCTATCTCGTGTCTGGTACTGCATGGTTTCACTCTGCAAGAACTCCGAATCATTCTCTTGAAGCTCATCCTCTTCATGATAAAAGGTCCGCTTGCCCCGAGCCCGATAGAGAAAAGTGGGCTTTTCAATACAATCACATAGTTTGCCACAAGGGCGCCATATTCTAGGAGCCCAAACTATGTGATTGAATAAATCCTCCTTTATCTGTTGCAGGTCGACGACCTCTTCCTCTTCTTCAAACTCCGATTCGTATTTTTCATATAGAAATCTCTGATCAACGATAGAACAAGATCTGTTTTGCATCATATCTAACTGTTCGGACCGAAGAAGTAATGTCACTCGATTATTATCAAACTGACTGCAATCTTTTTCTGTCCGTGAGGGTCCCACCAGAGCGCCTTCTACTTCTAATAGGCCATGAACTAGATCAGAATCATTCTCAACGAATCTATAAGAAGTGATCCGATTTTTTTCATCAGGTCCGGGTGAAGACCAAAGATCTTGAGCGACCGATCCGGCAGAACAACTCAAAAGATAAAGAAGTATCGTTAATTTCTTCATGCTCGTTCCAAGTTCGAAGTACCATTTGTACAAATAAGAATCCCCTTCTGATCTCTTCTTCATATAGATAGATATAGGATCTATGGGGCAATTACTTAGAAGTACATTTTGTGCAACAGCCCTTCCTATCTGATAGAAAAGGATCCCATGATCCTGAACCGATCTTACCTGGGATCGCAAATCCCAAGTTTGTCTATGAAGAGCTAATCTAATTGTATTAGTTTCTATAATTGATTTCTTCTGTGTAATACTAATTGATAGGGCCTCATTGATAAGTGCTACAAGATCTCGTACATTGGAACCCATGGTTATGGACCCCAATCCGTTAGTATGGAACATTTTCTTTTCCAAGTGAAATCCCCTAGTATATGAAAGAATGAAAAAGTGCTTTCGTTGTTGCGGAATAAGAAGCCTTCGTATCTTAATGCATGTATTTAATTTATTCGGAGCTATTAGAGCGGGATCCACTTTTTGGGGAATATGAGTCGAAGCAATAACAAGAATATTTCTAGTGGAACATCTTTCACAATCTCTGGAGAGATAGTTCTCTAATAGACCGAGGGATAAGTAATTCGACTCATTCATATACAGATCATGAATGTTTGGAATCCATATTATGCAAGGAGACATTGCTTTTGCTAATTCGAATTGAAAGGTGATATCAAATCGGTCTATTTTCGGCGTCATATACATAGTTAGCAGCTCCGTATCAAGGTCATCATCAATATCGTCACTATCATCAATATCGATATCGTCACTATCATCAATATCGATATCGTCACTATCACTATCATCAAAATCGATATCATCAATAAAATAATCTTTAGGCTTGTCATCCGGGAACTTGTTCGGAAATACCGTAATGAAAGGAACATAGGGGTTTGTCGCTAGGTATTTGACCAAATAGGATCGTCCAGTTCCTATAGAACCTATCACTAAAATACTCCTAGAAGGGGATAGGGCTAAGCGGAGCGAAAAGGGTTTTCCATGAGATGGGAAATGAAAACTATTAGCCCCACACGAGGTTTGTGAATAAGTAATTGTCTGATAATGAGCAAGGAATATCCGTCTTTCTGCTAAACAGGATCCATTGAACTCATAATTCATTATATACTTGTCAACTAAGTATCGTAAGTAAATTGATCCCGGTTGTTCAATCATTTGATAACCAGAGTCATTCTTTGATAAATGATCACTATGAGTCAGACTCAATAGAATTTGATCAATCCTTTTTTCTGTCGTTAAGGTGGAGAACTGAACCAAGAATTCTCTTTCTTCATCATCAATCGAATCACTGTTCGCGACCCAGGATTCTATTTTCTCATCAATCCAATCACCGTTCACCTTTTTTCTTTTTCTTATCAATGAATAGATCTCTTTACTTGTACGACTTAGATGTCTCGTATTTCTCGAAAAAGTGATTCGATTGATGGGATTTGGTATGATACTTATGAGATTGATGGGATTTGATATGATACTTATGAGATCGATGAGATTGATATTCAAATATTTCTTCCTAGAACGTATTGATTTGACCCCACAAGCGACCAATAGCATGTTGCCACCAAAAGCAAAAGCAAAACCCCGTATTTCTTCCAGAGAATCTCCTAATTGTTTCAGAACAACTAGAAAGAGATTCTTTAACCAGAAAGAATTCAGTTCAGATGTAGGATACCCATCCAAAAGTTTTCGCAACTCAATCATGTATGATGGAATCATCAAAGATTTGATCTTTTCTAACTCTGTCTGTAACTCACTAGAGGCTTGGGAAACAAAGAGAAGATGTATACGAACGAGATATCCAGCAACAAGAAGAAGGAAAAAGATTGAATAGAGGAACTCCAACTCCCGAGCATTTGTTGATCTCAGATGTGTCCATATCAATGGAACGGGTGACTCATTATTTCGATGAATCATTTCTTCGGACAGAAGAAGATTCTGTAAACACTCCCTCGAAATCTCACTTATCAGAGTCCATTGTGGAAGAATCTTCTGAGGAATTGGCCATGATATATCTGATCCATGCATAATATCATGAAAAATGGATACAAATTTTAAAATGGATACAAATTTGTGACTGCTACTTAGTATCGACAATGGGTCTGAAAAAGTATCTAAAAGGGTGAAATTTAGATATTTGCACTCTGTCGAAGTAAGGAACCATGGCATATATGTTTGGAACGGATTCCATTTTGTTTGGAACAGATTCCATTTTGAGAGATTTGAAAAAGCACTATCTCGTTGAAAGGTTCTATACATCTGCCGTTTCTCAACGCATTTCTTTAGAGAAAGACTCCGTTTTTTTTTCCTCTTTCCGGATGGTAAATATTTCTCAGAACATGGAGTGTGAATCAAACCCATGTTTGAATTGAAACTGAGATACCGATGCAAGTTCTTCCCTTCTGAATCAGATAGATTCATATCTGAAAGAGGCTGACAATAAGTTCTTCCAAAATTGACTCTTTGTTTCTCTGTTAGAGGTGTTGCAGAAATGTCTGCGATCGAGTAAATAGCTCTACGAACGAATGGCTCGGATCGAATTGGAAAACGGAAAGATTTGTACAAGTTATACGTTTTGTCACCACTTTGTGGAAAATCTTTAGGTATGAATATGTTAGATACCTGTGACTCGATTGGTGAAATAGTCTCTCTCTCCAAAAAAATATGTTTTTTTTTACCGACGCACGAAGAAAATATTTTGTTGCGAATGAACAAGGTAGTGAGGAATTGTCCATATGTAAGATCATAATTATTGATACGGGTCTTTTCCACATAAAAAGGGAATCTTTTGTTACAATAGAACCAGAAGTGATTTGGATCATTCAAGAATCGAAGTCGATTTGCTTTATAAAAAGAAGATATCAATGAACTTCTATGAAATGGTTTCACGGGATTCAGCCAATTGTCTCGATCATGGAATATCATTGAGAAATAGGAATCCGTGTTATCAAAGGATTTCCTGCGATTATTTCTAGTATAGAATGAGTCAATCATCCACTCTGGTATCTTTTTGAACAAAAATGGTAATGTTGTTCCTCCATTGATAAAGAATTCCGGTCTTTGGGAAGTATCATGATCATCCAATAAGAAGGGTTTCAATTTATTCAAATGAACGATTTGAACACCTATTGATTCTAACAACTGATTGCGGAGTTGATCATTCGGACCTTTCAATTCACGGATGTGGATCTCGGACCTATGAATGGGGATATTCCCGATACTCACAAAGAAAAGGGGAAGTGACTTGGACAAAAAGGGAAGTGACTTGGACAAAAAGGGAAGTGACTTGGACAAAAAGAAACGAAGTGACTTGGACAAAAAGAAACGAAGTGACTTAGACAAATTTTGTTTGTCGATAGCCTCGGACCAATCAATCGAATATTGATTAATACGTAACCGATCGAACACTACTTGAAAACGGTTCTTCTGTTCAGAAACGAAATGTTCCAAATGTTCCTGGAAATTCTTGCTCTCATTGGACCATTTGTATCTATATACATCAGGATCCCGATTCATGGATCTCTCGGTTCGAGAAAAAAGAGGATCAAACCATTTCTTCTGACTCTTTTTCAAATTCGATAAATGTTGGTTGATCGTATATTTCATTATAGTTATATGATTCAGAGTATCATTTCCTATTTGATCCCTTTGAATTCCATATTCGAAGTTGCGATCGGATCTATTCATTAAAAAGAATCGATTAGATACATTTCTTATGTACCCATAGGTGCTATATTGGATTTGAATCAGATTTCGGATCAATCTATATTGATTGACTGCCTCCATTATGTTGTTGCTAGCAAATACCGCTGTTTTTAGTTTTGGATCTTCCGAATCATTCCCGCAGTAGATCCGGACCGATTTTTTTCTGATCCTTCGATAAAAAGATTCATTCTCTTCATAAAAAGAGGAGGTAGAACCAATAAAGATTTCTTTTTCGATTCATCTCTGGAGTTGAATACCTCATTCAAGAATTTTTTTTGATCCAACCCGTAGGAATCAATAGAAAAGGCAAATCCCCTATGATACACCAGATCCGGCTCGGTTATTGATAGAGTGAATAGATCTGCCATTTCTTGAAATCTCTCTTCTGATTCAAAATCGTGGTGTAACGTGTATCCCCTTTTGTTCCGGTCATGGAATAGATGAAATAAATCAAAAAATGGATTTTTGTTCAAGAATG
>PYDT01001682.1:37500-39408 GCA_004837865.1 Musa balbisiana
TAGATGAAACTTCGACAGCAGCTAGGTCTAGAGGGAAGTTGTGAGCATTACGTTCATGCATTACTTCCATACCAAGGTTAGCACGGTTGATGATATCAGCCCAGTGTTAATGACACGACCCTGACTGTCAACTACGGATTGGTTGAAATTGAAACCATTTAGGTTGAAAGCCATGGTGCTAATACCTAAAGCAGTGAACCAGATACCAATTACAGGCCAAGCACAGCCAAGAAGAAATGTAAAGAACGAGAGTGTGAAACTAGCATATTGGAGCTCAATCGGCCCAAATAACCATGAGCAGCTACGATATTATAAGTCTCTTCCTCTTGACCGAATCTGTAACCTGCGTTAGCAGATTCGTTTTCAGTGGTTTCCCTGATCAAACTAGAGGTACCAAGGAACCATGCATAGCACTGAATAGGGAGCCGCCGAATACACCAGCTACACCTAACATGTGAAATGGATGCATAAGGATGTTGTGGTTTCTGCCTGGCATACAATCAGGAAGTTTGCAGTCCAGATTTCCTAAAGGCCATCCCTAGAGAAACTTCCTTTGACCAATAGGGTAGAACCAAGAAAACAGCAGTAGCAGCGCAAACAGAGCTGATATGGCAACGCAAATCCCAAGGACGCCAAATCCAGACGGAAACTAAGTTCCCCCTCCACGACCAATGTAACACGCTACCCAAGTAAAGTGTAGAACAATAGCTCTAAGGCGCACCTTTTATAACCCTCACAACAGATGCTGGCCTTCCAGATGGGTAACAGTAACCCTATGCTGCAGAGTATGAATAAAAAGCACCAGAGATAATATTAAATTTCCCTAAGTAGAGAACCAGAAACAGGGTTCCACGAATACCATCATATCTACTGGAGAGCAGCCATGAAGGCGATAATAATACAGATTGCGTCAATAAGGTAAGGGCATCCCCTCAAAACCACCGAACCCCCCGAATGTAAGACGGTTTTTCAGTGCTGGGTTATCCAGTTTCAGAAACGACCCCATAGGCCCTTGTACTTTTCGCGTCTTCTCTAAAATTGCAGTCATGGTAAGATCTTGTTATTATTCAATTTTTTAAGGACTCCCAAGCACCGTATTTAACTATCACTAGAAATGAATAGATAATAGAAAACTTGGTTATGTAACAGTATCGCCCTGCTTATATTCAAATGGTCAACCAATCTCAACAGAAGACGATATCTATCTTATCTAATCTACGGCAAATACACCCAAATATCTACGACTAAATCCTAAAAATTTTAATGAAATGAATTAAATTTGTAATGAGTGCATTTAACAATAGAAAGAAAAGATTTTTGTTTTCTATATTCCGTATGGGTTCCGGGACTCGAACCCGGAACAGTCGGATGAGTTAGATATGGACTTCAAAGTTCTTATAAACTTAACTCATTGTAATTCCATCCAGTAAAACGGAAGAATTATAAATTTCCAAAATAATAGATAGGAATACCGTAAAGGCCATTGCGACTTCCCATGATGGTGTAGTCCCCCAGCCCGGAGCTACTTTTACCATAGGCCGAAATTCAATGGTTCAAAAATTCCCTACAGTAGTTTGTCTTGGCCCAGATCTAGAACTATCCTCAACGGTTTTGTGTAGCCATAAATCCTATTTATCATTGGTTGAGATCTGTTGACTTTGTATACCATTCCGTTGTAGTTGTAAATAAACGATCTTATCGTAGATCCATTGTGATCTTGAATTGTCAAAATGGAAACAGCAACCCTAGTCGCCATCTTCATATCTGGTTTACTTGTAAGCTTTACTGGGTACGGCCTAATACCGCGCTTTTGTGCAACCCTCACAACAACTAAAGATCCATTCGAAGAACACGGGACTAGTTGAAGTAATGATCCTCCCATATGGGGAGACTCATTACTTCAATTGA
>PYDT01001712.1:0-5000 GCA_004837865.1 Musa balbisiana
TCACGCGATCGCTTCCGTTCATCTTATTTTTGTCCTGATCCTCCTTTTCTTCGCGAATAAGGGGGAGGGTCTTTTTCGGGTGGATCCCTCTTGGTCCTGTTTAGTCTCCTTCCTTTCGGAATTGAGGTTCTACATCGCTTTCTTCCTCACTTTCTACCTCGCTTTCTTCCTCCACTTTCTACCACGCTTTCTTTCTTCCTCACTCTCCCCTTTCTTTCTTCCTTTCTGACTTTTTTCTGACTTTTCTGACTTTTCTGAGGTTTTCTTTCAGTTCTTAGTGACAATAGGCGACGCATTCTGCCTAAATAGTAACCATGTGATAAATAAAATACTTAAAAATTCGAGCCATCAGACTTCTCATTCTGACACAAGGTACCTATTATATTTAGCCAGGTACCTGTTAGATTAGATCGCATAGATGATTTTGCCGTATCCAGAATAAATACCAATCCAACCCATTTCATGAAGAAATGTAACCAATTAACCTACCAATAAACTACTTGGTCAATACATCTTGTTTTGTTTGCATTCAAACATATAAATGTTGAATAATCTGGCTAACTTGAACTTGTAAAATGTAATTGTTGAATAATTGAAAAATTGAATTATTCAGAAATACACTTGATGCTGAGATTACGCATTGAATTTCTGGTAGTAGACCCTAATCAAAAAAGTTTTTGTGATTGTTCCAGCAGAAATAAACAAAAGATAGGTATAACTAACAGTTATTGTAGAGGTCTACCCCAATGCTAATGCAAGGCGCATAAAGATCTAGGAAACCTCATATCTGTCCCCGTAATAACACCATTTTTTGCTGATGACCTCCGTCTCGGTTCCTTCTTCATAACCCGAGCTCGAAGAGAAGCGATAGAGGGCCTATCTACTTTGGCTCAAAATTCCATCATAGGTTCCGACCAAACTGCCCGAATTTATTCTCTTCATGCATACGTATAATAAATACCCATTACAAATATTTAAACTCTCACAAACCAAACCCGCTTTTTCTTTTCTATTACAATTTCTTGATTTTATAAATGATGATATTTTCTTAACTTTCCATATTATAAACGATAGACTATAAATACATCTCTTATGTCAATACATCCCCAAAGGGATATTAAATGAATGGAATTGGGATATAGATGGAATATAAGAATGAAATAGAGCCACTTTGAGGTGCCCTAATGAGAATAGCATGGAACGGAGCACTAACGAAAGTTCCGGGAGTTACGAAGGAAGCTTCGGACTCATTTTGTGCATGGGTTGAGAACGGGTTGAACTCTAGAGGTCGATCTCCCGTTGTTCCTCAGTAGCTCCATGGTAGAGCGGTCGGCTTTTAAACTACTGTCGTAGGTTCGAATCCTACTTTGGGAGATTTGATTCATCTTAATTAAAGAATGAAATGGAATTAAAGGCTCGCGTTTGACCGTTAGGAGTAGGTAACCCGTTCGCTTGTTCCTTTGTTTTCTATTGCATTCTATCTCATCGTAGTCACATTCGTTCTACGATAGTTGAGAATCGCCGTCAATACCTCGGCGTAGATCCTGGATAATCCCTTGTAAATAGCCCATTCAGATTCTCAGATGATGTACTAGCATGCATCAAGATGCGTCATCGATTTTTCTCCCGATAGGCCACAATTACCGGCGAGCAACATATTAATGACGAGTGAACGCATTTTTTTTGCTATGCTACTAATACTTGGTACTTGCCTGCTATTCCTGCCCAAGCCTGGCTGGGAAGAGTTACGGGAGTACAACCACAAATTGCTGATCCGTTCTTGTTACTATATGTAATGAATCGATCTTTCACGATAAATAACAAAGAAAAGTAAGGCCATTCCCTTTCGACAAAAGGGGAAGGTTGTGGGCGAGGAGGGATTCGAACCCCCACACCAGTGGTTCGTAGCCACGTGCTCTAATCCTCTGAGCTAGCAGTCCCCACCCCGTCTCCCCTGGATCTGGTTCCCGGGAGTACCCTCAAAAAGGAACCTTTCCTCTCCTCAGCCTTTCATTTCGGGTTCAGAGATGTTAGCGCGTTTCTACTCTATCTATAGAAATAGAACATTCGTTCCGATGTGTGAAGTGTAGAGAAGAGCTGTCTAATTGGGGTTTTGAATACTACGACCTTTGCATTTTTTATTCTTATCCTTTCAGATTTTCCAAATATGAAAAAGTAAAAATAAGGGGTGTTTAAGTCTTTTTATCATTCTGGCTTCGCCGCTATTTTTCCGCAGGACCTCCCCTACAGTATCGTCCCCGCAGTAGAGTTTAACCACCAAGTTCGGGATGATTGGGTGGTCCTCTACCTAGACACCAGAATGCGACCCAACCATGAACGAAGAAAGCATGAGAGAAAGCATATTGGCTAGTGATGTGAGGCCCCAATCTTGCGGGAAAGGACCACCAGACCTCTTCCTTCCATCCCTTGGATAATAGAGAGGAGGGCAGCGGCTTTTGGTTTTTTCATGTCAAACAGTTGAAACAAATGAAAATAGATGGCGAGTGCCGGATCGAATTGATCAGGTCTTTAGGAACAGGTCAAAGCTCTCGGCTTGTTAGGAGCCCTCAGCTGCATACATCACTGCACTCCACTTGACCCTATCGTATGATTAAACGGCTCGTCTCGCCGGGCAACCTTATCTTGGATTCTAATACTCTGTCGCTCCATCCCCCGCAGGACCGAGACCCGTCGCTGTCTCGGCTGTGCACGGGGCTCTGGGTTAAGTCGGAATAAAGAGCACTCATCTTGGGTGGGCTTGCTACTTAGTCTTTCCGCAGTTCTCTCTCTCGCACTTGGCTACCCCGCGTTTACCGTGGGCACGATCACTGGTACACCAGAGGGGCGTCCCTCCCAGCCTCTCGTACTAGGGAAAGGTCCTCTCAATGCTCTAACGCCCGCCCGGCTATGGACCGAATGTCTCACGACGGTTCGGAACCCATCTCACGTACCGCTTTAGGGCGAACAGCCCAATCCCTTGGACCTCTACCCCCCAGGGGGTTGGCGAAGAGCGACCATCGAGGGCCAAACCTTCCGTCGATTGTTAACTCGGGGGGAAGATCCCCTGTTACCTAAGGTAACTTTTATTTCCGTGTAGCGACGGCCCTTCCACTCGGCACCCGTCTGATCACTACGGCCGACGTTTCGTCCCTGCTCGACGGGTGGGTCTTTCAGTCCAGCTCCCTTCTGCGCCTTTTGCACTCGAGGTCCAATCTCCGCCGCCCGAGGAAACCTTTGCACGCCTCCGTTAACCTTTTGGATGCTACTCCCCATAGAAACTGTCACCGAACTTTCCCTTGGCCCGTAGGTCCTGACACAATTAAAATTCTAGCTCTTCCGAGGGTATCTCACTGAGGCTCGGGCCCCCCCCGGAAGGCAGGCCATTCTTTCGCCTCCACCTAATCTCGCAGGAGGCCAAAGCCCATCCCAGGGAACAGTAAAGCTCAAGGTCTTTCTGTCCCGGTGCGGGTAAAGGTCCCGCATCTTCACAGACATTCTATTTCACCGAGCCCTCTCCGAGACAGTGCGTCCAGATCGTTAACGCCTTTCGTGCGGTCGTGACTTACCCTGACAAGGAATTTCCGCTACGCTTTAGGACCGTTATAGTTTTACGGGCCGCAGGTCACAACCGGTGCTTCGTCGCCGGCTCCCTGTCATCAGTCACCAACTTCCTTGACTTCCGGCACTGGGCAGTCGTCTCCCCCCAACATGGTCTTACGACTTTTGCGGAGACCTGTGTTGGGGGGGGGTAACAGGCGCCCGGGCTGGTCACTGCGACCCCCTTGTGAGAGCACCCCTTCCGCCCGAAGTTTAACGGGCTATTTTGCCGAGTTTCCTTAAGAGATTTGTCTCGCGCCCCTAGGTCTTCTCTACCTACCCACCTGTTCGTTTTCGGTACAGTGACCCTTTGTTGAAGGGGTCGTTCGAGCTTTTCCGGAGTATGGCATGTTTTACTTCCTCGCCGTAGCGGCCTGGTCTCACATTGGCCGAGGCATTTCCTCTACCCCTTCTTACCCTGAAAAAGCAAGGTCACCTTTGCGTCCCTTGAACCTATACATCCTTCGGCTACCTAGACTCCTGCCGTCCTCGGGACCAACACGGGGTATTACAGAATATCACCTTTTCCATCGACTACGCCTTTCGCCTGATCGTAGGCCCTTGACTCAAACCCTCCGTGGACGAGACCTTGTCGGAGGAACCCTTAGGTTTCGGGGCATTGGATGCTCACCAAGTTTTGCGTTACTCCAGCCGACATTCCACTTCCGCGTCGTCGTCCACACCTTCTGCGCGGGTGCTTCGCTCTAAGGCGGAACGCTCCCCTACGATGCTTTTTACATCCCACAGCTTCGGCAGATCGCTTAGCCCCGTTCATCTTCGGCGCAAGAGCGCTCGATCAGTGGCTATTACTCCACTCTTGTCAAGGTGGCTTCTTCTAGCACACCTCCTTGCTGTCCTGCCCCCTACCTCCTTTATCACTGACTGTCATTTAGGCCCTAGCTGTGAGCCGGGCTGTTTCCCTCTCGACGATGAAGCTTATCCCCCTATCGTCTCACTGGCCGACCTTGATCCTCTTATTGTGGGTCATATCTAGTATCAGAGTTTGCCTCGATTGGTACCGCTCTCGCGGCCCGCACCGAAAAAACAGTGCTTACCCCTATTTCCCATTCAACTGCGGCGCCTCAACCGCATTTCGGGGATAACCAGCTAGCCTGTTTCCGAGTGCCATTTCACCCCGACCACACTCATCCGCTGATTCTTCCAACACCATCGTTTCGGACCATCCAGCCTTAGTTTCACCCAAGCTTCATCTGTCTGGATAGCTCCCCCAGTCGTTGCCATAAGCAGTGACAGCTCGCCCTATGAGACTCGCTGTCCTACGGCTGCCGGGGGTTCCTCCCTTACCCAAGCCACTGCTATGAGTCCGGCTCATTCTTCACAGGCACGCGGTCAAATCCCATTCTCTCCCACTGCTCTGGGAGCTCACGGTTTTCATTTTCTAT
>PYDT01001712.1:20000-27500 GCA_004837865.1 Musa balbisiana
TTTCCACGACTCTACCACCCGGCCAATCCTGTTCCACTTAATCCCTTTTTCATGGCCACATATCTTTACGGCTAAGGAATGGGAAATCTTTCTCCTGTTACATGAATCAAATGTTTCATTTCATCCGAGAAAAGCCATCCCTTTCTCAACATTGTCTTTGTTATTTGATCCAATAGCGTTCCGTTAGATAGGAACAGATTTGATAAATACTGATAACTCTCGGATAGAGTATTAGAAAGGAAAGATCCATTAGATAATGGACTATTGCTTCTAAGCCATCTCTGGCGATGAATCAACAATTCGAAGTACCTTTCTTGCGTATTCTTGATGAACCAGCATTTATACATAGATGTAGAAGGTTTTGTTTGGGAAGTAATAAGCACCTTTGACATCTCTTCATCTGCAAAGAATTCTCGACGTGAAAACACAGAGACAAAGGGCTGATCTTTGAATAGGAAAAAGAATGGATCCGCAGGGTCCCAAATGAATTGGCTTACTCGAAAAAAGCCTTGTTCTTTGGAAGATCTATCTCGTGTCTGGTACTGCATGGTTTCACTCTGCAAGAACTCCGAATCATTCTCTTGAAGCTCATCCTCTTCATGATAAAAGGTCCGCTTGCCCCGAGCCCGATAGAGAAAAGTGGGCTTTTCAATACAATCACATAGTTTGCCACAAGGGCGCCATATTCTAGGAGCCCAAACTATGTGATTGAATAAATCCTCCTTTATCTGTTGCAGGTCGACGACCTCTTCCTCTTCTTCAAACTCCGATTCGTATTTTTCATATAGAAATCTCTGATCAACGATAGAACAAGATCTGTTTTGCATCATATCTAACTGTTCGGACCGAAGAAGTAATGTCACTCGATTATTATCAAACTGACTGCAATCTTTTTCTGTCCGTGAGGGTCCCACCAGAGCGCCTTCTACTTCTAATAGGCCATGAACTAGATCAGAATCATTCTCAACGAATCTATAAGAAGTGATCCGATTTTTTTCATCAGGTCCGGGTGAAGACCAAAGATCTTGAGCGACCGATCCGGCAGAACAACTCAAAAGATAAAGAAGTATCGTTAATTTCTTCATGCTCGTTCCAAGTTCGAAGTACCATTTGTACAAATAAGAATCCCCTTCTGATCTCTTCTTCATATAGATAGATATAGGATCTATGGGGCAATTACTTAGAAGTACATTTTGTGCAACAGCCCTTCCTATCTGATAGAAAAGGATCCCATGATCCTGAACCGATCTTACCTGGGATCGCAAATCCCAAGTTTGTCTATGAAGAGCTAATCTAATTGTATTAGTTTCTATAATTGATTTCTTCTGTGTAATACTAATTGATAGGGCCTCATTGATAAGTGCTACAAGATCTCGTACATTGGAACCCATGGTTATGGACCCCAATCCGTTAGTATGGAACATTTTCTTTTCCAAGTGAAATCCCCTAGTATATGAAAGAATGAAAAAGTGCTTTCGTTGTTGCGGAATAAGAAGCCTTCGTATCTTAATGCATGTATTTAATTTATTCGGAGCTATTAGAGCGGGATCCACTTTTTGGGGAATATGAGTCGAAGCAATAACAAGAATATTTCTAGTGGAACATCTTTCACAATCTCTGGAGAGATAGTTCTCTAATAGACCGAGGGATAAGTAATTCGACTCATTCATATACAGATCATGAATGTTTGGAATCCATATTATGCAAGGAGACATTGCTTTTGCTAATTCGAATTGAAAGGTGATATCAAATCGGTCTATTTTCGGCGTCATATACATAGTTAGCAGCTCCGTATCAAGGTCATCATCAATATCGTCACTATCATCAATATCGATATCGTCACTATCATCAATATCGATATCGTCACTATCACTATCATCAAAATCGATATCATCAATAAAATAATCTTTAGGCTTGTCATCCGGGAACTTGTTCGGAAATACCGTAATGAAAGGAACATAGGGGTTTGTCGCTAGGTATTTGACCAAATAGGATCGTCCAGTTCCTATAGAACCTATCACTAAAATACTCCTAGAAGGGGATAGGGCTAAGCGGAGCGAAAAGGGTTTTCCATGAGATGGGAAATGAAAACTATTAGCCCCACACGAGGTTTGTGAATAAGTAATTGTCTGATAATGAGCAAGGAATATCCGTCTTTCTGCTAAACAGGATCCATTGAACTCATAATTCATTATATACTTGTCAACTAAGTATCGTAAGTAAATTGATCCCGGTTGTTCAATCATTTGATAACCAGAGTCATTCTTTGATAAATGATCACTATGAGTCAGACTCAATAGAATTTGATCAATCCTTTTTTCTGTCGTTAAGGTGGAGAACTGAACCAAGAATTCTCTTTCTTCATCATCAATCGAATCACTGTTCGCGACCCAGGATTCTATTTTCTCATCAATCCAATCACCGTTCACCTTTTTTCTTTTTCTTATCAATGAATAGATCTCTTTACTTGTACGACTTAGATGTCTCGTATTTCTCGAAAAAGTGATTCGATTGATGGGATTTGGTATGATACTTATGAGATTGATGGGATTTGATATGATACTTATGAGATCGATGAGATTGATATTCAAATATTTCTTCCTAGAACGTATTGATTTGACCCCACAAGCGACCAATAGCATGTTGCCACCAAAAGCAAAAGCAAAACCCCGTATTTCTTCCAGAGAATCTCCTAATTGTTTCAGAACAACTAGAAAGAGATTCTTTAACCAGAAAGAATTCAGTTCAGATGTAGGATACCCATCCAAAAGTTTTCGCAACTCAATCATGTATGATGGAATCATCAAAGATTTGATCTTTTCTAACTCTGTCTGTAACTCACTAGAGGCTTGGGAAACAAAGAGAAGATGTATACGAACGAGATATCCAGCAACAAGAAGAAGGAAAAAGATTGAATAGAGGAACTCCAACTCCCGAGCATTTGTTGATCTCAGATGTGTCCATATCAATGGAACGGGTGACTCATTATTTCGATGAATCATTTCTTCGGACAGAAGAAGATTCTGTAAACACTCCCTCGAAATCTCACTTATCAGAGTCCATTGTGGAAGAATCTTCTGAGGAATTGGCCATGATATATCTGATCCATGCATAATATCATGAAAAATGGATACAAATTTTAAAATGGATACAAATGTTACAATTTGTGACTGCTACTTAGTATCGACAATGGGTCTGAAAAGTATCTAAAAGGGTGAAATTTAGATATTTGCACTCTGTCGAAGTAAGGAACCATGGCATATATGTTTGGAACGGATTCCATTTTGTTTGGAACAGATTCCATTTTGAGAGATTTGAAAAAGCACTATCTCGTTGAAAGGTTCTATACATCTGCCGTTTCTCAACGCATTTCTTTAGAGAAAGACTCCGTTTTTTTTTCCTCTTTCCGGATGGTAAATATTTCTCAGAACATGGAGTGTGAATCAAACCCATGTTTGAATTGAAACTGAGATACCGATGCAAGTTCTTCCCTTCTGAATCAGATAGATTCATATCTGAAAGAGGCTGACAATAAGTTCTTCCAAAATTGACTCTTTGTTTCTCTGTTAGAGGTGTTGCAGAAATGTCTGCGATCGAGTAAATAGCTCTACGAACGAATGGCTCGGATCGAATTGGAAAACGGAAAGATTTGTACAAGTTATACGTTTTGTCACCACTTTGTGGAAAATCTTTAGGTATGAATATGTTAGATACCTGTGACTCGATTGGTGAAATAGTCTCTCTCTCCAAAAAAATATGTTTTTTTTTACCGACGCACGAAGAAAATATTTTGTTGCGAATGAACAAGGTAGTGAGGAATTGTCCATATGTAAGATCATAATTATTGATACGGGTCTTTTCCACATAAAAAGGGAATCTTTTGTTACAATAGAACCAGAAGTGATTTGGATCATTCAAGAATCGAAGTCGATTTGCTTTATAAAAAGAAGATATCAATGAACTTCTATGAAATGGTTTCACGGGATTCAGCCAATTGTCTCGATCATGGAATATCATTGAGAAATAGGAATCCGTGTTATCAAAGGATTTCCTGCGATTATTTCTAGTATAGAATGAGTCAATCATCCACTCTGGTATCTTTTTGAACAAAAATGGTAATGTTGTTCCTCCATTGATAAAGAATTCCGGTCTTTGGGAAGTATCATGATCATCCAATAAGAAGGGTTTCAATTTATTCAAATGAACGATTTGAACACCTATTGATTCTAACAACTGATTGCGGAGTTGATCATTCGGACCTTTCAATTCACGGATGTGGATCTCGGACCTATGAATGGGGATATTCCCGATACTCACAAAGAAAAGGGAAGTGACTTGGACAAAAAGGGAAGTGACTTGGACAAAAAGAAACGAAGTGACTTAGACAAATTTTGTTTGTCGATAGCCTCGGACCAATCAATCGAATATTGATTAATACGTAACCGATCGAACACTACTTGAAAACGGTTCTTCTGTTCAGAAACGAAATGTTCCAAATGTTCCTGGAAATTCTTGCTCTCATTGGACCATTGTATCTATATACATCAGGATCCCGATTCATGGATCTCTCGGTTCGAGAAAAAAGAGGATCAAACCATTTCTTCTGACTCTTTTTCAAATTCGATAAATGTTGGTTGATCGTATATTTCATTATAGTATATGATGCAGAGTATCATTTTCCTATTTGATCCCTTTGAATTCCATATTCGAAGTTGCGATCGGATCTATTCATTAAAAAGAATCGATTAGATTACATTTCTTATGTACCCATAGGTGCTATATTGGATTTGGAATCAGATTTCGGATCACTCCTTATTGATTGGACTGCCTCCATTAGGTTGTTGCTAGCAAATACCGCGTTTTAGTTTGGGATCTTTCCCCGAATCATTCCCGCAAGTAGATCCGGAACCGATTTTTCTCTGATCCTTCGATAAAAAGATTCATTCTCTTCATAAAAAAGAGAGGGTAGAACAATAAAGATTTCTTTTTCGATCATCTCTGAGGAAGTGACTTGGACAAAGGAACGAAGTGACTTGGACAAAAAGAAACGACGTGACTTAGACAAATTTGTTTGTCGATAGCCTCGGACCACTCAATCGAATATTGATTAATACGTAACCGATCGAACACTACTTGAAAACGGTTCTTCTGTTCAGAAACGAAATGTTCCAAATGTTCCTGGAAATTCTTGCTCTCATTGGACCATTTGTATCTATATACATCAGGATCCCGATTCATGGATCTCTCGGTTCGAGAAAAAAGAGGATCAAACCATTTCTTCTGACTCTTTTTCAAATTCGATAAATGTTGGTTGATCGTATATTTCATTATAGTTATATGATTCAGAGTATCATTTCCTATTTGATCCCTTTGAATTCCATATTCGAAGTTGCGATCGGATCTATTCATTAAAAAGAATCGATTAGATACATTTCTTATGTACCCATAGGTGCTATATTGGATTTGAATCAGATTTCGGATCAATCTATATTGATTGACTGCCTCCATTATGTTGTTGCTAGCAAATACCGCTGTTTTTAGTTTTGGATCTTCCGAATCATTCCCGCAGTAGATCCGGACCGATTTTTTTCTGATCCTTCGATAAAAAGATTCATTCTCTTCATAAAAAAGAGGAGGTAGAACCAATAAAGATTTCTTTTTCGATTCATCTCTGGAGTTGAATACCTCATTCAAGAATTTTTTTTGATCCAACCCGTAGGAATCAATAGAAAAGGCAAATCCCCTATGATACACCAGATCCGGCTCGGTTATTGATAGAGTGAATAGATCTGCCATTTCTTGAAATCTCTCTTCTGATTCAAAATCGTGGTGTAACGTGTATCCCCTTTTGTTCCGGTCATGGAATAGATGAAATAAATCAAAAAATGGATTTTTGTTCAAGAATGAAATCTTATTGGAACTGTCCATATCCGGTTCATCCTTCGGAACCATATCACATCCCGGATCTGATGAAATAGGATGAATTGAGACGGTATTTTGTAAATACATAATTATCTTGAATATATCAACCATTTCTTTATTTTCCAATCGCCTGGAAGGGACAAAAGAAACATCTTGTTTTTTCTTCAAAAATTTCTGATCTCTAGTGGACCTCTCAATAGGATTCGAACCCAGATGAAGTTCTGACCATCTGTCAGAGAAAAAAGAACGAATTGATCTTGTAGGATTCCCAAGAAATTCTTCGATTTCTTCCGGAAGCAGATGATTATTCATCTGCTTCTCACGTTCCGTGAATAGCCGGGACATTGAGGAAGATCCAAAAAGGCATTTCGGGAATCGATCTGATTCTATCTCTGTTCGTTCCGTTTGAAGAAAGGAAGGATCCCAAAGAATCGATCTTTCTTTTAGTTGCTGAATGTCTGTTTGATCGATCAATGTGGGATATTCTGAATCCTCATTTCTAATGGAATCGAAATGATCTATGGATTGATCAGAAGATCCTTTCAATTGGCTAGAATCCCTTACTTGAACGAAAATAGATCTTGTGGAATCATATTGAATATTTGACAATACATTCCGTACCTTGCTAAAAAACCGATCCTTGTTTACCAACCACACATTGTCTAACCAAATCAAATTCTCTCTCGATACGTTCCTCAAAAAATCCGATTCGTGCTGATTCTTCCCCCAACTAACGAAGAGATCTTGGCGGAATTGCCACATATGAAATTGAACACAATTTTGCAAAGAAATACCCCACTTGTTTCTCGAGAAGAGATGGGAAACATGCTCAATATCATTTGATTGAATAGTTGCCTCAGCTCCTTGTTGTTTGAAGAAACCCTCCCCTTCAATTGGTCTTTTTTCACGAAAAGCAGACATGAGATAACAAATCAAGTCTTTCCCTAAGATTTCGAATAGCTGTCCCAAATTCAAGTTGATTATGTTTCGCTTCTTCCTCGGAGAAAGACGATCAAACAATTCCCAATCATGGTCCTTGCGGATCGGATCATCCGTATAGGATAAAAAAAGAAACTCCAGATATTCGCTATCTTTCTCTTTGAATGAGATCTTAATTCCAGCTACGGTTTCATTAGATATCTTACAACTAGAATCCCTCTTTTTTCCGATCCGGTTCCTCCACCACCGCGAACTCCGGTTAGATTCAGGCATGATACACTTTTTATTTATTGGGAGAACCCAAGTACTCTCTTGCGGATCCATGAAACAACTCTCAGAAATCTTTTTCCCTTTTGGAAGATACAGGAACGAAACAATCAACCTATTGATATTGGAAGACCGAAAAGATTCTTCCAATGTCTCATTTCTGGGTCCAATGGAATTCATAGGTATAGGAAGAAGCTCCATCAAATAGAGATTTTTTCTTTCGACCATCTTTCGATTGTTAATACGAGATATAAGGACCGCTACTACAAGCAGTACTACACCTTTGATTACACCTTTGATCATGAAATATCGATTGCTTGTTGAACCCTGCGAATCACGTGAAAGTAGGGTACTCCAAATTCGGGGGTCAAA
>PYDT01001712.1:35000-39176 GCA_004837865.1 Musa balbisiana
TTGAATGAATAGATTGTAAATTATGAGATTTTGGTATTTTTTTTTCTTCAAGGGAAGATACTAATTGCAACGAGAATGGAATTTCCACAATGACTGCAAAACCTTCTGATATCATCTGAGAAAAAAAATGGGAATAAAAATAATTGTTGTGCCCAACGAATCGATTTTGGTAAGAATCATTAACCGAATAAATCAAATAATTTTGTTGATACATTCGAATAATTAAGCGTTTCACAAGTACTGAACTAAATTTATTGCCATAACCCCCAAAATTAACGGGTTCATAAAAATTGAACTATTTAAACCCTGATCATAAGCAAATACGTAAATATACTCCTGAAAAAGAAGTGGATATAGAAAGTATTGTTGCCGAGATCTATCTTTTTCTAATATCCTTGTAATTCTTCCATTTACATTTCCACTTGAAGCAGGGTAGGAGGCATTTATTGGGTTATCAAATGATACATAGTGCAATATGGTCAAAACAGGGTATTTTGTATTCTATTATGTATATAGAATACAATAGTAATAAAAATATATACCCCGAAAAGGAACAGGGAGTCCAATCAATAGATCTTTTTATTCTCTTTTTCTATCGAATTGGTTTATCTTCGTTGTTTATCTTCGTTATAATTACAAGAGGATAACAAACCCTTTATTTTTGCAACCCGATCGCTCTTTTGACTTGGAATTTATTCTCTTTATCAGTATACTGTTTCTTCTACACATCCGTTTCTAATCCATAATAAAGAATAGTTAGGATTCATTAAAAAAAAAAAAAAAGGAAAAAGAATCAATGGTCCACCCACAGGAGAACTCACCCTTTCCCGTATCAGGCACTAATCTATTTTTAACGTCTAATTAGATCGGGTAATCGTTCAATTCAAATTAAGAACATAAGCTCGTTGCTTTTTGTTTTACCAGAATTGGAACCATAGGCTCTATCCATTTATTCACTAGACCCAACTGTAATGTGAATTTGTTTTGTCCCCTTCCCTTCCAAAAATTTTTTATTTTTGTAGCGATCCAGTAAGGATAAACTAAAATAAAAGTTCCACTTTCATTTTAATTTGTAATTTTTTAATAAAATAAGAAATTTATTTTTATTTTATTACGACATGCTACTTTTTCCATTCATTACCTTTGAGGATCAGTCGTGGTCTTATAGACTCTACCAATAGTCTGGACGAATTTGTTGCTTCATCCAAATGTGTAAAAGATCATAGTCGCACTTAAAAGCCGAGTACTCTACCGTTGAGTTAGCAACCCGAATAAAATAAATAAATAGGATATGTAGATACGATCAAAATGAAAAATAAATTAAATTGCACTGCACGACCCCATCAAAACATTGAACTAATAATAAATAAAAAATATTTTATGATCAATTATACAAAATAAATAAAAAATGTAAAAATAAATAAAAAATGTACAGATCATATTTAAAAACACCAGATTCCTAAAAGAGATGCTCAAATTGTGACAGACCCACCAGTTTTTTATCAATTTTTTTATTTTTGTTAAGTTAAATTCCAAAATACGTCTTATATGACAGTAAACCCAACAATGCAAAACCCATTATTTGAGTAAAAGTGAAGTGAAAACCCAATATGGGGTCTGGATAAAGAGATTTATTTATCTATAATCAATTATATTGTTCGATACACCATTGTCAATATGAATGCAATGTTGAGAAAACAAATAACAAATAAAGTAAATAAAATAAGGATTTGTATTGGGTTGGCACAACATAAATAAGAAATTTTGATGGAAAAAAATAAGGAAAAGATAAAGAAAAAATCTCGGGTTTATTCAATCAATAGAGGTACAATAAGCAAGATTAATCCCTTGTTTGTTGGTGGATTCCTATAACAAGAAAAAAGTAAATTTAAGTATGAATAGAGCAAGAAAAGGGAAAATTTTAGGTAAAAAATTGTAAGTAAAAAATTATACAAAGATAGATTTTATATTAATCATCTCCCCCCTTTTTATTAATTTTGTTGTTTTTTCTTTTAATTAACTCGAAGTTTTTTCTTTAAAAAATTCTGCCTTACTTAAAATATCATAAACAGTTCCTGTAGGTTGAGCGCCCTTTTCAAGGAAATATAGAATAGCGGGAACGTTTAAATAAGTTGATTCTTTATCGGATCATAAAAACCCACTTTTCGAAAATCTCTTCCTTCTCTTCGGGATCGAACATCAATTGCAACGATTCGATAGATGGCTCATTGGGATAGATGTACATAAACAATCCCCCCCCAGAAACGTATAGGAGGTTTTTCTCCTCATACGGCTCGAGCTCGAGAAAAAATTATTTAATTTCGGTATATCTTTCTGTATATAATATCAAATAGTAAACACAAAATAATGACTCAAATCATAGTCTAATTCATTATTATTATTTTGTTCTTCCTAAAAAAAAAAAAAAAAGAAATTTCATTCGTACTCATAACTCAAGTTGGGTAATTCTGACAGAATTCGAAGGGAAATCCTTAGACATTTATTGAGCCGTCTCTAACCTCTTTTGTTTGTCTCATCTCGAATCTATTTTTATTCCTGATTCTGATCCAATTTTTGAGACAATTGAAAATAGTGTTTCCTTGTTTCGGAATCCTTTATCTTTGCTTTGTAAAATCATTGGGTTTAGACATTACTTCGGTGATCTTTACTCCTTTCAAAGGGCAGCAACATACCTTTTGTTTTTTTTATTTCTTTCTATAGAAATAGAATACCTATAGAAATAGAATACGAAGAATTGATTCCTCTGTGATACACTTTTTTTTGATCGAAATAGTTTTATCAATTCCGATTATTTTATATTTTAAGGATATACTTACAAAGTTGGTCTAACTTATTGATTGATTGGCACTAACCCTAGATTCTTCCCCTTGATAAATGAATCAATCCTTTCCGCTCGAGCTCCATCATGTACTATCAACCTAAGAAAAATTAGATTCCTAATGGAACAGAAACAAACTATGTCGAGCCAAGAGCATCTTCATTTCTATAGAAAATGGTGGATGTAAAAATCCACAGTGGATCATGTCCTTCAAGTCGCACGTTGCTTTCTACCACATCGTTTCAAACGAAGTTTTACCATAACATTCCTCTAATTTAGAATGTCAATTTAATTTCAAACCGCATGGAATTGATTTAATATGTAATCATGAATAGTCATTGGCTCGATGGGGAACAACGGGAACTATATAATAGTCTATACTTTATACTATGGATAGATAAGTATTGTATTTATTCCGGAGAAAGCTCAGCAGGGATCCAATTTCTTTAACTCGATATTCTATCATATGAATGAAACGTATTTCTAAGAAAGATTGCTGGCTTAAGACTTATTTACTTTACATCTCCAACAGATTGTTCGGGACGATCAATCATGAAATGCAGAATCTATTTTTCTAGAACAAAAAAACTATAAACCTCAAATCCTTTAATTTAATATATTTCCAATCCCGGAAAAAAATCAATTATTAGTCAAATAAACTGTTCCAATGACCAAAAAACAAAAAGGTCGTAAGTTTCTAGATACTATTGATTTATCATATTTCTTCGAGTACCAACCAAGAGTTCATAAAAAATGTTTTAAAAATCTCCGACTTCAGCATCATGACTGGAACTATGTTTTCTAGTCATGACTAAACTGGATCTCTAATTCAATCACCAAGTCGACGCAATCACAATGAGTAGCTAAAAATTTTTAGCAGATATTTCATTCCCTAAGGAGACATAAATTTTACCATAACATTCCTCTAATTTAGAATTCAATTTAATTTCAAACCGCAATGGAATTGATTTAATATGTAATCATGAATAGTCATTGGCTCGATGGGAACAACGGGAACTATATAATAGTCTATACTTTATACCTATGGATAGATAAGTATTGTATTTATCCGGAGAAAGCTCAGCAGGGATCCAATTTCTTTAACTCGATATTCTATCATATGAATGAAACGTATTTCTAAGAAAGATGCTTGCTTAAGACTTATTTACTTTACATCTCCAACAGATTGTTCGGGACGATCAATCATGAAATGCAGAATCTATTTTTCTAGAACAAAAAAACTATAAACCTCAAATCCTTTAATTTAATATATTTCCAATCCCGGAAAAAAATCAATTATTAGTCAAATAAACTGTTCCAATGACCAAAAAACAAAA
>PYDT01001334.1:0-39073 GCA_004837865.1 Musa balbisiana
GATAATAGCAGCCTAATAGCTAAAATCCGGTATTTCCTCAATTTCTATATACTATTTCTGTTAGTTATGTGAGCCCGCTTAGCTCGAGGTTAGAGCATGCATTTGTAATGCGATGGTCATCGGTTCGACTCCGATAGCGGCTTTTTCTCTATCGATTTTTCCGTGATTGATAATCTCTCTCATCCTTTTCCATATGGTATGTAGTGGTAATTGCAACCAGGACCAAAAAGTATTGGAACAATAGAGCTCTCTCTACGAAAAAATCATAAAACGGAGCTGCAAAATTCCTATATATATACAAAAAACCGGATATTGATTAACAATTTATTTTATTATACTTTGTAGTATTTCGGTTAAATTTAGCTTTGCTTTGTTATCCCTTCTTTCCGTCTTAATTTTATAGTTCAGTTTCATTTTTTATTCTGAAAAATGAAATGTATAAAATCAATAAATAAGAAGGAAGTCGTTAGTTCGCTTACCGAGGACCTGTTTCAAAAAAATACGCCGTCTGGGGGCCTTTACCAGGACTAACTAGGTAAAAGACCTAGATCCGGAAGTGATCTTAAAACCATTGCGTTTGGGGGAAAGATCGCAGTATCGTTTCGTATAGAAGAAAAACAGAAATGCGTTTTCATTAGGTCTGACAGGACGACCATTACTTAGATATGTGCATATCGTGGAAAAGCCAAAGGGTCAAAGGTCAGGTTTTACTACCAATTACTGAGATGCGTTTGGATAACATCCTTTTCCGATTGGGTATGGCTTCGCCATTCCGGAGCCAGGCAATGAGTTAACCATAGAACATTTTTAGTAATGGTCGTATAGTGGATATACCAAGGTATTCTTGTAAACCAGAGCTAGTAAGTACTACGAAGGATAAACAAAGATCGAAAGCTCTGATCAAAATTATTGCTTTATCCCCCCCGGAGGAATTGCCAAACATTGACTTTTGACTCATTCCAATATAAAGGAGTAGAAATCAAATAATATATAGTAACTGATCGATTGAAAATAAATGAGTTGTTTAGTGGAAATTATTCCCGTCAGACTTGAACCACGAAAATAACAAAGGAAAGTTTCAGAGAATTTTGTCCTCTTTTCGCCGGAAATAAAATAAATAGATTAAGGGCCTTGATCCGCATTTTTTTCCAGTCACGCTATCACAAATGGATCAGCAGTAATTTTTTTTGCTCTTCTTTTTCCGTATTGTATGTTACGTAACCAGTAATGTAATAGAATAGCGAATTCTATCAAAACAGGTCAGGTCCTCTTGTGGGAGATGGTATCAATTGTATTTGATTTGTATATGGTTCAGTAACGGTTGGTGAAGTAAGAGAAAACGGAAAGAGAGGATTCGAACCCTCGGGGTTTTTTTAAACAACAAAGCCTACAAGCAGTTCCAATGCTACGCCCTTGAACACTCGGCCCTCTTTCTAATAATTTATTATTGAACCAGAAAACGATTTGTGGTGAATAGCGAGTCATCATATTATTCCCAGTAGGTACGACTGATGAATGGTTCATAGGAATAATCCTTTCAAAATTGCAAATTTCCTATTTCTCACCAACACTTCTTCATCAGATTACCCCATAGAGCTAGTACAAATTTAGAATCGTCCCAGGATTTTTCTATTTCAATGTATGGCATGGCGATCAATGTATGCAAACAAAAAACAAAATGGTGCTTACCTTACTATACTCTATTTTTTTTTAATGCTTATTTCATTCTTTTTCCTTTGGTTATACCAAATCAAACTTCTCGGAGTTATCAAATCCACATAAAATGAAGTCCTTTGTTATTCAACTTAGATGAAATAGTAATAGTTCCGTTCATTGGTTATACTACGAAATTGGAATGAAAATCCTCCAATAATTCCTATTTCTGCTTGTCCAATCCAAACAAAAAGGGACAATTTGAACAAAAAGGTACACTCTTTTTTTAGAATAGTCTGTTTTTATGTTATTTGTAACGTACATTCCTTTAGTTCGAGACATTTACCACTCGGGGTATGAACAGAATTATAGATGAGAATGGATTGTGATCTGCTAGATCTCGGATAAATGCAAAATTATTGATAAGACCTCTTCATTGTAGCCAATACTTATTACGACATAATTCCGACAACTTACGGAGAAAAAAAAGGCATTACCTATTACAGAGATGGTGCGCGATTGATTCTTTTGCTTTGTTTTTTTTTTTAGCTATCGTCCTCAGTATTACCGGAAAGAAAAAGGGACGTTCGGGATAGAAAGAACCAAATATTTTTGAAATTTAAAACAACGCTTGGTGAGGTGAAGTTTGGAGATAGAACAATGCCTTCTTTCGTGTATCCTCGATGATGCAGCCTAGATGCTTCAATTGTCGAATTTTAGGTATTGAGCGAAAGGGTACACCTATAGGGTTCCGTATTGCGGGGCAATCCTACTCCAATAGTACCAATAGGCGGCATGGGGAGAGCACTACTACACCTAGGAGATCAAACACAAAAACTGTTATAAATTACCCTTGTCTTATCGGTAATCGGGGCTAACAAGAATGGTGGGACAACAAACATCCTCCTCGTTCGTACTTGGGTACCCGTTATAACCATCAAAGATCGTGAAGTGACTAATTCCTGGCAATAGGGGCGTTGAGGACAAAGAAATTGCGGAGTTACCATTTCCATCTAGCAATAATACGTGGTGTTTAGAAAAAACTCTTGCGGGAAGGCTGGCTATAAATTTTTGTAAAAATACCAGCCCTGCCAGTCATAATGGAATAGTGAAATTTTAATTCCAGGATTTTATTATTTCCTTTAGTACTATGCAAAGAAGGGAGGAGCCGTATGACATGAAAATCTCACGTACGTTCTGGAACGCGCGAGATCTTGAATAGACTGAACGACCGTAACGGATGTGGGCTCAATCCGAAGGAAATTATGCGGAGATTTACAGAATTTCTATGAGCTACGCGAACAGAAATTGGATCCCTGTGATCGAAGTATTATACTCTATAACATAGGCCTTATACACACAAGCACCGAGAGAGCTACAAAGGCTTTGGAATATATTTCCGAGGGCACTTAGAACGAAAGCCCAGCTTACCAAGGCTTTTAAATATGGCCGTGATCTGTCATTACGTGCGACCTCTTCTCCACTATAGAAAGAAGGAAAAAAAAAAAAGATCCAATCGACTAGTAAAGACTAGAAAAAATAGGCTTTTACATATGCATCGTCTTAAAGCAAACGATTTTTATCAGCTGTTTATAGCAAATAAATGAGACTCACGAGAACCAAAATAGAAGAAAATAGATACAAGCTATATACATACTCTATGGATAAAGGATTGAATTATAGAGAAAGCCCGTAAAGATCAATTAACAACCTAATTGGGCGATAGAGTAAGAACTGCCCTTTGCTTAATTAGGCCAAATTCGGGATATAAAAGTTAGGAATCAATTATGTAATAGAGGTCGATCCCACTAAAGTATTGAGCGCGGTTTGTAGCAGCAGATACCAAAGATGTAAGTTCTTTTCTTATCTTATGGAGGAAAGTCTTTTTCAAAGATTCTATATCTATATAAATTTATATAGGAAAACCGAGATAGTTAACTGTTACAGAAAAATTATCTAACACACTATATAAAACACTATCTATGGATATAGGGGCGAATCTATGCTCATTTCTGAGGTGGGAGAAAAGACAAAAACTTGTTATTGATCAAAAAAAATTAGAGTTTTTAAACTTATGTAATGAACTTTTCTGGCTAACCAAACAAAAATGGGAAAAAAGGGAAGAGATACATTGATGACAATCTAATTCAGTTAGCATAGGGTAGTAAGATGGGGCGCAAGTAAAAAGGATCGTTGCCGAGCCGTCTGAGGTAGGAAACTCCAAAGTAAGTTTAACGACGGAACCACCTATCAGACGGGGAGAACAGGCATTTACAGGGTGATCTGGAAATGCGGAGGCTTGGTTCGATCAAGTGCTGAAGTTATTGGAAACACGCTATCGCGTTAGTCCAGTAATTCTATGAAGCAATATGGTGAAGAGCACGAGGCGTTTCGAATAAAAACCAACTCTCTTTTTAATTCATTAAAATGTGTTTTGATCATCAATCAAATAAATAGATCGGTCCCATGAAAAGATTCCACTCAAGAATTTTATTATATCCATTCCTTCTAAAAGCAGTATGGTATCTCGTAGGGATATGATCCGAATACAATATAGACTAAAAAATAATAAAGCTAATAAAGGTACCTTCGAATGACTAAATACAGATCGATAATAGGAATGATCTTATTAATTCTAATGAATGGTCCTGTGATTAATTTAGCGATAAAAGTAATAAGAATTCCATGGAAGTAGATTCATATGGTATTTTATACATTTCAGATATAAGTACATAGTTTGCACAAAAAAATAGTTTTTTTCGTCATGGGGAAAGGGACTTTCCAAGAGAGAGGGTACGTTGGGCCACCTAATCGTTATGTATAATAGATCCGAACACTTGCCTCGGATTGACTTCAATATCATAAGGCCTACGGAATACACTAATAATTGCTCTCGGGAAAACTAATATAAAATAGATGGAATGGGAGATAGGAAAGAAAGGACTAATCATAACATAAATAAAATAGCTATCTTTCAGAGGTTCACTAAAAATCGTTGGCGGGTCTCTTGTATGTGTTGTCCGGAAAGAGGAGGACTTAATGATTATTCGTTCGCCGGAACCGAGTGGAAAATTGTTGTAGATAGGGATCCCATAAAAACGTCTTTCGAGGAATGGGCCAGTTTAGACCGCCATTTCTCAAGAACAATAGCGACGGGCCCTGATACTACCACTTGGATCTGGAACCTACATGCGGATGCTCCGATTTCGATTAGCATACCAGTGATTTGGAGGACGATATCTCGAAAAGTATTTAGTGTCGTTTGGTCAACTCTCATTATCTTTTCTTTGGGCTGAGTGGAATGTACTTCCAGGCGCCCGTTTTTCCAATTATGAGCATGGCTAAGTGTCCTACTCCATGCACCCAGTGCCAGGTTTGTTTGGCAATAGTTATGGGCAAGAAATAGGGAATGTGATGTGGGTGGAGGTTTACGGGAAACAAATAACCTCCGGTTTTTCAGATTTGGCGAGCATCTGGAATAACTAGTGAATTACCAAACTCTATGTATACGCCATTGGCGCATTGGTCTTTGCATCGTTAATGCTTTTGCTGGTTGGTTCCAATTATCACCTCCAAAGCGCCCCCAAATGGCTTGGTTCCAAGATGTGAATCTATGTTTAAATCACCACTTAGCGGGGTTACCAAGGACTTGGGTCTCTTTCTTGGGCGGGACACCAAATCCATGTATCTTACCGATTAACAAATTTCTCGACGCTGGAGTGATCTAAAGAGATACCACTTCCTCATGAATTTATTCTTGAATCGGGACTTTGGCCTCAACTTTATCCAGTTTTGCCGAGGGGTAGCAACCCCTTTTTCAACATTGAATGGTCAAAAATACGCGGAATTTTTACTTTTCGTGGAGGATGGACCCATAACAGGTGGTATATGGCTGACCGATATTGCACCACAAAATCAGTAGCTAGTGCAATTCTTTCTGATCGCGCGGTCATATGTATAGAACCAACGGGGCATTGGTCATCGGCATTAAGACATTGTAGAGGCTCATAAAGGATCCATTTACAGGCCAGGGCCATAAAGGACTCTAGGAAAGCCTAACAACGTCGTGGCAGATGCTCAAATTATCTCTTAACCTGAAGGTTAAGGCTCTTAACATCATGTAGCTCACCATATGATTCCATCCTCCTATCCATGACCTAGATATTGGACCTCTGGTCACAACTGTCGTTGTTCACACATCACATGTGGATCGGGGGGTTTCGCGAGGTTGGTGCTGCTGCACATGCAGCTAATTTATGGTAAGAATTACGCTCCAACTCCTCGATACACGATCAGTAGATCGGGTCCTTAGACACCGAGAGTGCAATCATATCACATCTTAACTGGGAATGATATTTCTGGGTTTTCAATTTTGGCTTGATATTCATAATGATACATGAGCGCTTTATGGGAGTCAACAAGATGATGTTTTCAGATACCGCTATACAATTACAACCCAGCTTTGCCAATGGGTACAAACAACAGGCTTTAGCACCGGGCATAACAGCTCCTGGTGCAACAGCAAGTCCAGCTTAACTTGGGAGGTGGTGAGTGGTGTAGAATGAGTAGGCGGCAAAGTCGCTTTGTTACCTATTACATTAGGAACCGCAGGACTTCTTAGTCCATCATAGTAATGCATTACGATCAACGTGATGATGGTACTACTGAAAGGTTCTATTTGCTAGCAGTTCCCGTTTGATACATGGATTAAAAGCAAATCTGGGTTTTCGTTTTCCTTGTGATGGACCTGGAGAGGGGGGACATGTCACGTATCTGCATGGGATCATGCTCTTCTTCGTCTATTCTGGAGTACATGCGATTCCGTAGTGATTTTCCATTTCAGTTGGAAAATGCAGTCGGATGTTTGGCGTACTATAATGTGATCAAGGGGTAGTGGGTTAGTAACTCATATACAGGATGGGGCGGAAACTTTGCGCAGATTCCATTACCATTAATGGGTGGCTTCGAGATTTCTTATGGGCCACAGGCCATCTAAGGTTAATTCAGGCTTATGGTTCTTATTATCTGCATATGGTATCTTTTTCTTAGGTGCCATTTGTCTGGGCTTCAGTTAATGTTTATTCAGTGGCCGTGGGTATTGGCAGACCTCATTTGAATCCATCGTTTGCGGCTATAACAAATTGAAAAGTTGCTCCTGCCTACTCAGCCTAGAGCCTTGAGATTGTACAAGGAGTGCTGTAGGAGTAACCAATTATTCTGGGTGGAATGCCACAACATTGGGCATTCTTCTTAGCAAGAATTAGTGCCGTATGTGATAAGGCTAGGAGGATTTGAAAGCATTTTGGCATTAAGATTTCAGGTTTGCCAAGGCTTAGCTCCAGGACCCCCAATACTAGTCGTATTTGGTTTGGTAATGCTACCGCACATGAACTTCGAGAGTCATATGATATTACTGAGGGAACGTCTTTATCCAGAACATTTTGCTTCTCACTTTTCGGGCAATTAGCAATAATCTTTCTGTGGACGTCCGGAAATCTCTTTCATGTAGCTGGCAAGGAAAATTTGAGTCATGGATACAATACCCTTACAGTACGGACCTATTGCTCATGCAATTTTGGGATCGCATTTGGTCAAAGCTGTAGAAGCCTTTACTCGAGGAGGGCTTACCGGGCCATGGAGATCGATTATTCCGGTGATTTATCAGTGGTGGTATCAATCGGATTACGCACAATGAACGATCTTTTATACTGGAGCTCTTTTTCTATTAATTCTTCTGCTATATCCTAATAGGGGTTGGTTACACTTACAACCAAAATGGAAACCAAGCGTTTCGTGGTTCATAAAAAGGCCGAATCCTCGTCTAAATCATCCTTTGTAAGGACTTTTCGGAGTGAGTTCTTTGCTTGGACCGGACATTTCGTTCATGTCGCTATTCCAGGATCCAGGGGACAGTACGTCAGATGGAATTAATTTTTTAGATGTATTACCCTATCCTCAAGGGGTGGGACCACGTTAAGGGCAGTGGAATCTTTATGCCCAAAAACCCTGATTTCGAGTAGCCATTTATTGGTCCTTCCCAAGGAACAGGAACTGCCATTCTAACCCTTTCTCGGTGGATGTCATCCAACAAACGCAAAGTTTAGGCTGACCGATATTGCTCATCATCATTTTAGCGATTGCATTATTTCTGATCGTGTCCATATGTATAGAACTAACTTCGGGATGGAACAGTATCAAAGATCTTTTAGAACACATATTCCTCCAGGGGGTCGATTAGGGCGTGGGCATAAGGTCTCTAGACACAATAATAATTCGCTTCATTTTCAATTAGGTCTTGGCTCTTAGCCTCTTTAGGCGGTTATACTTCCTTAGATAGCTAAAACATGTACTCTTTCCGGTCTTATGCATTCATAGCACTAGACCTTACTATCAAGCTGCTTATATCTCATCACCAATACATCGAGGGTTTATCAGCAGGCGCCTTTTTGCTCATGGAGCTATATTCTTCATTAGAGATTACAATCCAGAAAGAATGAGGACTAAGGATTGGCCAGAATGTGAGACACAAAGAACTATTATATTCATTATAGTGGGGCCCG
The DNA here is from genome assembly GCA_004837865.1 of Musa balbisiana. Classification (NCBI taxonomy): domain Eukaryota; kingdom Viridiplantae; phylum Streptophyta; class Magnoliopsida; order Zingiberales; family Musaceae; genus Musa; species Musa balbisiana. The sequence continues at coordinate 8,214 of PYDT01001334.1, forward strand.
CCTTTTCTTGGGTTCCATACTTGGGCCTTTCTGTCATACCGATGTTATGCTCGCTTTGGTACTCGGAAAAAACAAAATACTTGATTAAACCTATATTTGCCAAATGGATACAATCGATCATGGTAAGACTTAATATGGGTTCGAGTACTCTTATATTAAAAGAATGGAAAGTTCGAGCAGGTCGAAGCATATGGTTAACGGGTTGGTGAAATGCCTGTTAATGAGAATGTAATTCACTCTTCTTAACAATAGGTCCTGGGGGACTCTTGGTTCATCATGATATTGCTATTAGGTGTGCATACAACTACATGTTGATTTTGTTAAAAGGTGCTTTAGATGCACGTGGTTCAAGTTTAATGCCAGATAAAAAGGATTTCGGTTAGTTTCCTTGCGACGGCCAGGACGCGGCGTTACTTGTGATATTTCTGCTTGGGACGAATTTATTTGGCAGGTTTCTGGAATGTTAAAATACCATTGGGTGGGTTACTTTGTTTGGCATTGGAAACATCATCACTGTATGGAAGGGTAACGTTCACAATTTACTGAAGCTTCCACTTATTATGGGATGGTTAAGAGCTTATCTATTGGTTAAACTCTTCACCATTATCAAGGATATAATCCTTTGGTATGAATAGTTTATCAGTATGGGCGTGGCTGTTCGTATTTTGGACATCTTGGTTGGGCTAATGGATTTATGTTTTTAATTTCTTGGCGCGGATATTGGCAGGAATGGATTGCAAACTTTAGCATGGGCTAAAAGAACGCACACCTTTGGCTAATTTGATTCGAGGGAGAGATAAAGCCAGGGTCTTTCCATTGTGCAAGCAAGATTGGTTGGATTAGCCCACTTTTCCGTAGGTTATATATTCACTTATGCAGCTTTCTTGATTGCCTCTACATCAGGAAAATTGGTTAATTTTCATTTAGTTATTTGTATTTTTTTATGTACTGTATCAGCAACAATCTCATTTGTTCGATGGAGAGGGAGGATCTACCTTCTTATATTTTAAGCTAGATCGAACCTGTATATGAGACTATAGGCATGAACCATTATATTATGGCAAGAAAAAGTTGATCAGAGGGAGAAGAAGCGACAGAAATTGGAACAGAAAATATCATTTGATTCGTCGATCCTCAAAAAAAAAAAAGCCAAAGTTCCATCATTGAGTGAAAAAATGGGGAAAGTGCATGGAAAAGTGCAATACCCACAACGTAAAGTTGCACCTATACGTCTCCATCGACGGGTTTTTGACTGGAAGACCTAGAGCTAACTATCGAGACTTTGGGCTATCCGGACACATACTTCGAGAAATGTTTCATGCATGTTTGTTACCGGGCGCAATAAGATCAAGTTGGTAAAGAGAAACATATACTTTAGTATGTTGAGCTCTACGATCATTATCATAGAAGATAGAGGAGCCTCTTTACCATTCTGTATAAATAGACTATTCTATTTGTACGGATATGGTAGAGGGGCGTATCCAATCTTTCTTCGTCCATACGTTCCCGGTTCTTCAGCGCGGAGTGAGAGCAGTTTGGTAGCTCCCGCAAGGATCATAACCTTGAGGTCACGGGTTCAAATCCTGTCTCCGCACCATTTTTTTGTAAAAAAAAAATATCTTTTAGTAGTTAGCATTAGTAGTTCGAATTTCATTTTTGATTTTATCTCTTATCTTATCAAATAATACTTCACCGGTGGGCGGATAGCGGGATATCGAACCCACATCTTCTCCTTGGCAAGAGAATTTACCATTCGACCATATCCGCATTTTCTGCGTTCCTGATACGCACGATATGTACACAATATATGACATATATCATATACATATATGCGTTGGATCATATGTACAGGGCCAAATATTCAGATACAAGAATGAAATATAATTTTTTTTGGAACTCAGATGAATCTTGATGTGTCTCACAATCCGAATTATTAAATTTATTAGAAGTAGAAGGTAGAAGGACTGGAGTTTTGGATCGAGGACAAATAAAAATATTTGATTTTGTTCAAGAGATGAGAGAATTAAGGATAGCTACCAGAAAGACTAATCCAATCCATAATGAGCTACGGAGAATACAATCTTTGTTACTGACAACCATCAGAAGAAGCAAATAAACTGGTAACTAATCAGTAAGAACTGATGAAGTCGATAATGACACAAAAAACAGCTAATTGGAAAGCAATAGTCATGTTTGGAATCCTCCAAGATACCAACAAATGAACTATACCATTTGATCCCTCGCTTAGGTCAAAACTTGTTAATCAAAGCATCATGTAGGATTTTGACAAGTGAAGCAATTGATTCTTTAGAAATTATTACCGTTAACGCTTATTTATTCGGACATGGAGTCGAGGGGATGTAGTATTACTTCACAAGCAGAAATACTGGATCATGCATATATCTAGTCATACAATTAAGATAGATACATCGAAATATGGATTTGCATCTGGGATGTTTCTACAGATAGTAGTGTATCATCTCATATAGTCATATTCCATTTGTAGGAATAAAATAGAAATTGTCTCGGGGAAGATGGCTGAGTGGTTGATAGCTCCGGTCTTGAAAACGGTATAGTCTAAACAAAGAACTATCGAGGTTCGAATCCCTCTCTCTCCTTTTTTGCTTGTTGATAAATTGTTCTTTATTAATTGCCCGTTATCTTTCATAAAAAGGAATGGCCCGGCTAGGTAGAATAGCCGAGCCAGAACAGGAAAAAAATAGAATAGATATAAAAAGAAAAAGAAGAAAATCTCAACTAAGAGGGGTCATGGAAAGAACAGGTTCCAAATCACGATCGATTCCTTTTTCAAAGCCTGCTGCAGCTGCACGGGCCCTTCCCGCATGCCACAATGCCCCACAAAAAAGAAGAATCCTAGAACAAAATGGGAGGTCGCCAACAACTTCTAGGAGAGACATAATTGACTGCATTGATCTCGGTAGCTACGCCACCCACGGAATTTAAAGAACCTAAAGGAGCATGGTCATATATTCTGCCGAACGTCGTTCTTGCCAAGGTTGTATGTCTTTTTTCAGCCTACTCAAGTCCAAAACATTGGGACCCCTTAGAGGTTCTAACCAGGGAGCACGAAACGATCCCAAAAACGCATAGTTTCTCCTCCAAAAATAATCTCTCCAGTCGGGGAACGCATTAGATATTTACCTAAAACCAGTATGTCTGAGCGGATCCCACGTTAGCTCCAAGACGTTGGTCTCTGACTAGAAAGGTAAATGCTTGAGCTGAGAAGTTCTGGCCGGTAGGTCCGTAAACTCAATAGGATAAGCGGTATTATTAAACCAGACAAAACAACAAGCGATAAAACCAAAGACAGATAAAGCACCTAAACTATAAGACAAGTAAGCCTCTCCAGACCATACAAATGCACGGCGAGCCCATGCAAAAGGTTTGGTTAAGATATGCCAAATTCCACCAAGTATACAAATGGAACCTAACCATACATGTCCCCAATTATATCTCTAATCGTCCACAATAACAAATCCATCCTTCTCCCCAAAAGGAGATTTTAGTAAATAACCAAATATGACACTTGGGCTAAGGGTCAAGTTGGTAATTTTTCTTACATCTCCCCCCCCAGGGGCCCAGGTATCATATATGCCCCCAAAATAAACAGCTTGAGAACAGAAGAAAAGCACTAGACCTAACAAAATTAAGTGAATACCCAAAATGGTAGTCATTTTATTCTATCTTTCCATACTAAAACGCAGAATGGAAAAGTTCGTCAGAGTCTCGGGGCCAAGAAGGCCTGATAAATACCACCAAAGCCTAAGACTGCAGAGGAAATAAGTAAGTACTTGAAATCAAAGTTGGAAGGTGTCCATAACCTCTCCCCCGGACCTACCCCCCAACCTAGAGTAGCTAGGTGCGGAAGTAAAATCAATCCTTGTTCATACATGGGTTTCTCTGGTACGACGAGCCATTCCAATAGGTTCATTGCCCGGCCCGAATACGATTAATCCGGCATGAGCTACGTGAGCTCCAAGTAGTTTACCGGACAAATTTATAAGTCTGGCATTCCGGCCCACCAAGCGAAACCGGTGGTTTCTTGGTCACGACCAGCTAAAGCTAAAGTTCCATTAAAGAGCGTTTCCACGTGGTAGAACCTCCTCAGGGAATATAAGGTTTCATGAGGCTGATCCTGAGCCGCATCCAAGCACGAATACCTTCGTTTAAGAGAATATTTTTGGTGTAGAAAGTCTCAAATTCAGGATCTTCCGCTGCACGGATTTCTTGGGAAACGAAGTCATAGGCACTAGATTCAGAGCCAGACCGACTACCCCAATAGCACTCATCCATAAACCAGTTACGGGTACAAATAGCATAAAGAAATGTAACCAACGTTTATTGGAAAAAGCAACCCCAAAGATTTGGGACCAAAAACGGTTAGCAGTGACCATTGAATAAGTCTCTTCGGCTTGAGTTGGGTTAAAAGCACGAAGTATTTGCACCGTCACCATCTTCGAATAAAGTATTTTCTACGGTAGCACCATGAATAGCGCATAGCAGAGCAGCGCCTAATACTCCGGCAACTCCCATAATATGAAATGGGTTCAACGTCCAATTATGAAACCCTTGGAAGAAGAGGATGAATCGAAATATGGCTGCTACGCCAAAACTAGGTGCAAAGAACCAGCCAGATTGACCCAGGGATAAATCAAGAATACTGAAACAAAAACAGCAATTGGAGCAGAGAATGCGATTGCATTATAAGGTCGCAATTGAACAGATCGAGCAAGTTCGAATTGACGTAACATGAAACCTATTAGTGCGAAAGCACCATGGAGAGCAACAAAAGTCCACAGACCGCCTAATTGACACCAACGAGTAAAATCTCCTTGTGCTTCAGGACCCCATAGTAGCAACAAAGAATGTGCTAAACTATTCGCAGGAGTGGAAACTGCAGCGGTTAAGAAATTGCAACCTTCCAAATAGGAACTCGCCAATCCATGGGTATACCATGAAGTTACAAAAGTTGTACCTGTAACCAACCTCCTAAAGCGAATAAGCAAAGGAAAGAGCAATAGGCCGGACCAACCTACAAAAACGAAACGGTCCCTCCGTAACCAATCATCCATAATATCAAATAGATCATTTTCTTCTTTGGTAAATTACCAAGGACTCTAGTCATAGCGATCCTCCTATTTAACTACTTCAACCATTTCCGAACACCTCATATCAATTCCAAGGCATACGATAGTTCGATTATCTGTGGACGATTTCTCGTTCCATGCCCCTTACAATGGGTTTCGAAGATACCAATCTTCTTTTCTATTGGGCCAAAAACCAATCTAAGTAAATAATCCACGAGCTCGATTCGAGTAGTCTTTAACCTATCTTATACTTATCTTATAACTTTACTATATAAAAGAATAAGTTTTGAACCCTGAATTGTCTAGGACTAATATTACAGTTACAGAGTATATCTTTTAACGGGTCAAACAAACAAAAAAAAGAAAATTCACTGTTTTTTCCTGCCCCTAAACTAGATTAAATATTTAAATAATGGTAGACTGGAAATGAAAGTAAAGTCCCTTTCTCGCATTCGTTCTCTATTGCATTGGCGGAAGAACAAAACAATATCTGATTCTGAAATCAAGGAAGATATTGAAAAATATATTTTCGAATAAAACTTTTACTTTTATATGTAGCGGAAAAGAATATCGATTTATCCCATGGAGCATTCGGTAAGAAGAAGATTCATTAAATCGGAAATATCGACAAATTCCTGACTTGCGTGGTCTAAGGAAATAAAAAAATCCGCTTGTACAATTTCATCTATATCGAATTTAAATATCAGAATAGCGATAGAGTCGTCATTCAATGGGTTAGGTCCACTTACTTTTTATTGATTTAGAATTTGATGCTGGGTTTGATAAAAACAATGGAGAAGTAAGAATACTTTGGTTTGGCGATTCATAATAGCGATTGGACATCTAGAATATTCCTGTCCAAAAACAAAAATTTGAATAATTAGACATGAAGAGGACTACTTTGTCAGTACAGAGTAGACTAGTTCTAATAACTACAATTATTCATTATTATTTATACTAATAATAATGTATACTAATAATAATGAATAATGTTTCACTTTTAACTATAACTCGTAATAATCAGAAGTCATTATAATGGTGGTTACCTTTTCTTTTTAGAAATAAAAAGAAATCTCTATTCTCCACCGAAAAAACAAAGACTAAAACTTTAGTTTAGTGGAAAAAGCCCCTTATCGGATTTGAACCGATGTACTACGCCTTACCATGGCGTTACTCTACCACTGAGTGTAAAAGGGCTTTGTTTAAGATTCAGGATTGCTAGCCTTATTTCCATTAGAGTCTACTGCATAATTATGTTACATGATAATAATAGTGCAACATAGATATACATGTTCTTTAGGAGCATCATTTGATTACCCCCCAAAAGTAAAAAGTGGGCAAATTTTTTATTTTTTTTTTGATAAAAATAATGCAGTGAATTGTTTCAAGACCGACCCCGCTTGTTTACCTTTACTGACCCATCAAAACAAGATCACATGATGATACATGTACCAATCTGACATCGACATAGATTCGATAGATTTTCTTGAATCATGTGTGAGGGTATTCGTACCCTGAACCGAATTCTATAAAAAAATAAAAAGAAAAAGGAAAATTTCTATCGTTTTAAATTTTCTGACTTAATGTGAGATAGTGATAGGCATATTTTATCTGAACAATGAACGAAGCAATGAGTTAAGTTAAAATTAATGAGTTAAAATTGAAGAAAAGAAATTAAGTGGGGTTCTACCCCCTTTTCTGTTCTGTCGGACCAATCACTGCCTGAACTGACGGAGTCCTGTACCTCCTTTCGCTATATAAAAATAGTATGGGATGGTTCATTCATGAACCATCAAATCCAAAACAAAATTCTATGGAATCATAACATAAAAGTAGAAAAGAGTGTTCAGATCTAGTCATATCATTAGATTATATTGACAATTCCAAAAAACTACTCATACTATCATCATAGTATGATGACAGTTGGGCGTATGCACATATCGTATAGTGGTTCAGGACATCTCTCTTTCAAGGAGGCAGAGGGGATTCGACTTCCCCTGGGGGTACTACGAAAGGAAGTTGATCATGGATTATCAATAAGCCTAGAAGGAATTCTTCCGGGTCGATTTCCCGCGCGTTTAATTGGGACGACTGTAAATTCGTTGGCGATATGTCTACGCTGGTTCAAATCCAGCTCGGCCCAAAAATTCGCCGCTCCATGAATATGATATAACCAATGATATAACCAATTTGTCCCCCAGAAACAAAAATACCTGATCCGTAAAAGAGAAAGAGTCCATTTTTGTTTCTCTATCCATGTTTTCTCATTCGTTCTGATCTTTCTTTCTAACGATCTAGATTCATAATACTTAATCAAAGCAAAGATTATGAAAGGAAAAATCGTTTTTTCTCAATGAAAGGTTGATTATCCATTTTTGGCAATAAAAAAAATAAACACAGGTTACTAGTAATCCGTGTCACTTTCACTATAGTCCTATCTATGTGTTCTATGTGTATATGATATCGTGTATATGATATCAGTTAGTATATCATTCGTGTCTCTGTTACAACGCGACGAAGAAAATGTTTTTCTGAAACCATTAAGAATATGTATACCATACACCTCGCTGGGATTGTAGTTCAATTGGTCAGAGCACCGCCCGTCAAGGCGGAAGCTGCGGGTTCGAGCCCCGTCAGTCCCGAACTAGGATCCGACCGATGAATGGAGAAATGAATTTCTCTATTTTCCGTGAAAAAGGAGACAGGGAGCAAGATCTAATCCCCGTGGAGATCCTTATTTTTTTGTTTTTCATTTCGCATTTATCATCAGACAAATACAGGAATTTCCATTTATTCCACTAGTGCCGAGTGATAAGGGAGAGACATAACATATATAGATTCGTACAATCGGTGGTATTCCTATATTTAGTATTTTAAGAGATACTCGTCTGACTTTCTTTTTCGATTTTCTTGATAATGAAATAGAATAGAGTGCTCCTATTTTACCGAGAGTACATACGCAAATTGTATTCGTTTATTGTACAATACATAATGAACTTAACATAATTACCTCGACAGAGTACTTGTCAGGTTTAAACGAAACCCTTTTTAGCTTCGACTTTGTTTGTGTATCCTCAATGACTAATTGGAAACAATCTATCTCATTTCATTTAAATTGACCAAACTTATTTTGATGTATGCCTTCCAGTCCCATCGAAGAAAGAGATACTAATCAAATAAAAAGAAAAGACCAAGCACGTCCTTTTTATTAAATTTGTTGGAATTATATTAGATCTTTTATACTTAACCCGTCCTTTTTCCATCTCACTTCTACTCTTTGGATCTGTGTGTGATTCATAGAATACCAGTCATATAATACCTCATAATTGTATGTACATAATTGTATGTATAGTATAACGAAGGAGGAGTATATAAGGAAGACGGTAGGGTTATTTATAGAAAAGAAAAAGTGGAAAAGGATGCAAATTCAATGGGATTCTTTATTGGATCAGGAGTCCCATTTCAGATTTAGTATGGATAAAGGATCTTCCTATGTTTATAACTATTCAATTCTCGACGATGAATCGCTTGATAGATCGCGAGTGTTATTCATAATTAATATTGATCCGATTCAGTATCATCAGGATGCAATCATCCCATGAATGTACCGGAATCAATTTCTTTCATCTCTATGGGATTAGATCCCGAGTTATTGCGAAGTAAAAAAAACCCATGAGATTAGGGAAGGTCAGGAAATATTCTCGAATTTATTGTCCTGCACTGTTCATTCTAGTTCCTACTGCCTTTTTACTTATCATCTACGTAAAAACAGTCAGTCAAAATGATTAATTTGACTGAAACTTGATTTATTAGTTCTTATCAATGATTGAATAAATGAAAGAAACGGATTCAAACTCCAAGTCTTAAATGAATGATCTGTCTGGAATCATAAGTATTGAGATAATAAGTATCTGAGATAGTAGTATCTGAGCCGAGTAGTAGTATAGTTTTATTATCATATTAATGTTTTCATAGAAAGTTGTACTGTATACAGATATAGGCTTTTATATAGAGAAAGCCTATATCTAGGTCAATATACAATATGTATGTACATAGATTAGATGTATATCTAAATAGTACATCAAAATAACAGTCCAATTCTATTATTTTTTTGGCTACATTTACTTGTGTGGATTTCGATCAATTCAAAATAATGAAGGCCAACTCTTCTATTCCTGGTTTTCTTAGAATTTATAGATATATAGGTATAGGTCCCGAGATCTATCAAAGGAATCCAATGGAGCAAGACAAAATAGTATGGGCATATTCTACTATAAATTAAATTAAATAAAAAAAAGATAAAAGAAAACGAAACCAAAGAAAAGAATCTTTTTCTTTTTTTAGATTTCCATACAAGAAGCATTGCTGCATCAGGTAAACAGATGATTGCGGGGTCTTTACCATGATAACTTCTTCAGATTTGAAAAAGAAGTAGATTAATAGAGTAGACCTTCCCAATTTTTATGCTTAAACATGACATGAGATGAGTCAAAAAAAGCATAAAAAAATCTCTAGGAGTCTAAAAAAAAAGGTGAAATGCGCGATATGTGGATCGCTCAACGGAAGAAAGATCTAATCTTATTATGTGTAGAACCTCTTTGGACAACAACTAAGTCATTTCCAATAGAAAGTATGTATTGTCGTAATCTAATATAATTAGAATAGCGGAACGGCTTTCTCTCTCTTAGAACAGTAAAAGTAAAGAAAGAGGGAAACAAATAAAGAAAAAAAGAAAAAACCAATTTCAGATTTTTTCTTTTTGTAATATCCATAATTCTGGTAAGAGCTGGTTTATCAAAATAGAATATTTAGGAAGAATTCGGTTGGAAAAAATTTCCTATCATGCGTAGATTTAGGTTTCGAAATACAACTATAGTAATCATTCATTCTTTGATCGAAGGTTATTTATCATTATTGTATTTTCTTATTCATTACTGTATTTCAGTATAATTTTGAAAAAACAGAGAACATTATTTTTTTAAAGCTTTGCAAAACGATCAATTAAACAATTGATAGAATTCAATTACTCAATCGATTACTCGATTAGTAGTACCCCTAGAGTACATCCTTCCCCATACTACGAGTGAGAGGGAAAATGTAAAGACTACCATTAAAGCAGCCCAAGCGAGATTATTATCCCCATAAATTATGTCTCCTATCTAGAAGGAATTATCCTTAGTGATCAATAATCATAGTGGAATACAATGAATCAAGGGTCCCAATGAATCTGACTTAAAATTAAGGGTATTGATGAACCAATCCAATGAATCTACTCGTAACAAGATTATAAGATTTCTGGTAGAATCGGGAAGCATTAAGCATAAATACAATACACACACCTTTTCTCGGAAAATGAAATAGCAAAGGAATACTCCTATCCCAATGGAACATGTAGGAGTACTAAGACCTATTGTTTGTTACCCTTTTCATAAGCAAAAGACATCAAAATATACCATCAAGATAGAAACTATCTATCAGATACCTCTATTTCCTATTTGATCTAAGCCTTACTGTTTTTTTTGTGAAAGAATGGGGAGACACCATCACCAGTATTACATACATCTTTCTTTTTTTCGTAATCCCCCTATCCCTACACGGGCAAAGAAATTTTTTTGTTTCTTCAACTTTTACTTTACTCTTTACTCAATAAGAGACGAAACCAACCTATCATGATGATTTGGACTCAGAGACTCTCGTGAGTCTGGATACAAAGTATCTTCAGTCCTTTCCACAACTTCTAATTGATTTCCCATCAGCCTATCCAATCGAATTCCAGACAGAGTCAGTAGACACAACGGTGGTAGTGTAAGATAATTAGGAATTCTTGATAGTCTTTCGTACAATCTCTTCTTCAATCCTAGTAGCAAAATGGAGTGTCCTTTAGGAACCTTTGGATACCAAGATTTCCGACCTCTTACTTTCGTAGTTTTGAATCCAGAATTTACTTTCACTATTTATTTATTCTATTTATAACTCTTTATTTATTCTACTTTTATTATTCTACTTATAAAATAAATGTCCGAACCAATCATAATCATATTAAAATCATAATCATATTAATAAGTAAGGCTACTTCATCCCTATTGTACCGGTTTGGGCCACACCCAAAGCCCGGATTTTGAGAAAAAAATTGACTTTCTTTAAAAAAATTGACTTTCTTTATAGAACTACAGATTCTAAAAATAAAGTACGATAGGTTTCCTTTTGCCTCTCCTTCTCCGGGGACAGAATTCGTCGAGTTAAATCAGCAGAATAAGAAATCCCAAGTTTTTTGTTGATCAGGCGACACCCAGATTTGAATGGGGATAAAGGATTTGCAGTCCCCCGCCTTACCACGTGGCCATGTCGCCAAAACCAAATTCGATCCAAATAAGATAAAAAATAGATTTTGGTCAAGACTTAAAATTAAGGGCAAATTGGAACCATTAACTATTGTTTTGTTGTTTTGAATAGTGCAAAAGGTGCTTCCCCAATTGTATCTCAAATGTGCGTTTCCCTTACTGGATACAATCAAATTGATTTATGACTAATCAGTATCAATTATTTTCAATAATCAATCTTTTTCAATTTCAATTATAACAATATAAATTATAACAATATATATGTGTATATGTAAACCTCAAAACAGAAATTGTTCACAGATACCGCTCTTATGTACATATCCCATATCCCTATAGAGAATCGTCATGCCTTCTTTTTTCATTTTCTATATGCAATAGAAAAAAATAGGAATTATGATATAGTGCGACCTGATTTCTGTTGCCACAAGTGAAATTACGATAAAAGATGTGATATGCGGACAGGTAGATAGCTATATTGGCATGCACTTAATAAATATAAACTATTACGCAATTCAATCATATTCTATATATTCTACTAGCAAAAAAATAATTCGAAATTTTTTTGAACATGAAATGAAACTCAAATAAAATTAAGTATGCTAAAAAGGGAAAATTATATTGTTCTGCTTTTCTTATCTATTCATAGAGATTCAATTTCATCCTGAATCCATTTATTTTTTTGGTACCCAATCAATCTGATCGTTATATCATAATAAGAGTGATCGTTATATCATAATAATAGGTAGAAATTGAATCATAATAATAGGTAGAAATTGAATGAATTTTTATATTCTATATAAGACTCCATAAGTGTAAGTGACAGAATTTTTCGGGAATGCTTTATCAATCCATTTCCATTTGTACCTGTCGCAAATTCGAACTTGCGTCGAAAATGCTCTTCATTCCTCTGTCTCATTTCCGTTCATACGTAATGAAAAAATATATGGAGTTGACGGAAAAGTCAGGTGATTCAGTAAACAGAATATACATTCCATCATTGCTAGATCGATCCGTTATGGTTCGATAAATGGGAGCTAATAATGGGATTTTCAATAAACAGGAAACTTAAGATTAAGATGCTCCGGAATGATGGAAATGAGGGAATGTCCACTACTGGATTAGTCAGATCCAATTTGAGGGATTTGTAGGTTCATTAATGAGGGCTTGACGGAAGAATTTCATAAGTTTCCAAAAATTGAAGATACAGATCAAGAAATTGAATTTAAATTATTTGTGGAAAGATATCAATTGGTAGAACCCTTGATAAACGAAAGAGATTGCTGTGATGACCACTCAACTATTCTCTGAATTATATGTACCGCGGGATTAATTTGGAAAAACCGGTAGAGATATGCAAGAACAAACCGTTTTTATTGGAACATTCCCCTAATGAATTCCTGGGAACCTTATAGTAAATGGAATATACAGAATTGTGATCAATCAAATATTGCAAAGTCCGGGTATTTACTACCGTTCAGAATTGGACCATAACGGAATTTCTGTCTATACCAGCACAATAATATCAGATTGGGGAGGAAGATCGGAATTCGAAATTGATAGAAAAGAAAGGATATGGGCCCGTGTAAGTAGGAAACAAAAAATATCTATTCTAATTCTATCATCAGCTATGGGTTCGAATCTAAGAGAAATTCTAGATAATGTTGTACCTGAATGTTCTGTCTTTCCCGAATGATAAGGAGAAAAAAAAGATTGGGTCAAAAGAAAATGCTATTTTGGAATTTTATCAACAATTTGCTTGTGTAGGCGGGGATCCGGTATTTTCTGAGTCTTTATGTAAAGAATACAAAAGAAATTTTTTCAACAAAGATGGAATTAGGAAGGATTGGTCGACGAAATATGAACCGGAGACTGAATCTTGATATACCTCAGAACAAACATTTATTCCCACGAGAATTTTGTATTGCTGCTGCGGCCCCTCATTGTCGGAATAAATTTGGAATGGGTACCTTGACGATATGAATCACTTGAAAAATAAACGGATTCGTTCTATAGCGGGATCTGTTACAGGATCAATTCGGACTGGCTCTTGTTCGTTTAGAAAATGCGGTTCGAGGAACTAATGCGGAGCAATTCGGCATAAATGATACCGACTCCTCAAAATTTGGTAACTTCAACTCTTAAAAAATTATGAAGCGTTTTTTGGCCTACATCTTTATCTCAAGTTTTTGATCGAACTAATCCATTGACACAAATCGTTCATGGCGAAAATTGAGTTATTTGGGCCTGGAGGATTGACGGGGCGAACTGCTAGTTTTCGGATACGAGATATTCATCCTAGCCACTATGGACGTATTTTGTCCAATTGACACGTCCGAAGGAATCAATGTTGGACTTATTGGATCCTTAGCCATTCATGTGAGGATTGGTCATTGGGGATCTATAGAGAGTCCATTTTATGAAATATCTGAAAGATCAAAAGAGGCACAGATAGTTTATTTATCACCAAATAGAGATGAATATTATATGGTAGCAGCAGGAAATTCTTTGGCCTTGAATCGGGGTATTCAGGAAGAACAGGTTGTTCCAGCCCGATACCGTCAAGAGTTCCTGACTATTGCATGGGAACAGATTCATCTTAGAAGTATTTTTTCCCTTAAAATATTTTTTTATATGTTTTTCGAGCTTCCCTCATTCCTTTTATCGAGCATAATGATGCGAATCGGGCTTTAATGAGTTCTAATATGCAGCGCCAAGCAGTTCCGCTTTCTCAGTCCGAGAGGTGCATTGTTGGAACTGGACTGAACGCCAAACGGCTCTAGATTCGGGGGTTTCCGCTATAGCCGAACACGAGGGAAAGATCATTATCTGACCCTCACAAGATCATTTTATCAAGTAATGGGGACACTACTCTAAGTATAAAGTCTTCCATTAGTTATCTATCAACGTTCCAACAAAAATACTTGTATGCATCAAAAACCTCAGGTTCCGCGGGGTAAATGCATTAAAAAGGGACAAATTCTAGCGGACGGTGCGGCTACAGTTGGGGGGGAACTGCTTTAGGAAAAAAACGTATTAGTAGCTTATATGCCATGGGAAGGTTACAATTCGAAGACGACGTACGAATTAGCGAACGTCTGGTATATGAAGATATTTATAATTCTTTTCACATCCGGAAATATGAAATTCAGACTCATGTGACAAGCCAAGGACCTGAAAGAATCACTAAGGAAATACCACATCAGAGGCTCATACTCCGCAATTAGACAGAAATGGAGTTGTGATGCTGGGATCTTGGGTGAGAAACAGGTGATATTTTAGTAGGTAAATAACACCTCAGACAGCAACGAATCGTCGTATGCTCCAGAGGATAGATATTACGAGCCATACTTGGAATTCAGGTATCCACTGCAAAAGAAACTTCTCTAAAATACCTATAGGCGGAAGAGGTCGCGTTATTGATGTGAGATGGATCCGGAAAAAAGGGGGTTCTGTTATAATTCGGAATGATTCGTGTAATATTTCACAGAAACGTGAAATCAAAGTAGGTGATAAAGTAGCTGGAAGACATGGGAATAAGGGTATCATTTCAAAAATTTGCCTAGACAAGATATGCCTATTTGCAAGATGGAACACCTGTTGATATGGTCTTCAACCCATTAGGAGTACCATCACGAATGAATGTGGGTACAGGTATATTGGAATGCTCGCTCGGGTTAGCGGGGGATCTGCCAAGAGACATTAGAATAGCCCTTTTGATGAGAGATATGAGCAAGAGGCTTCGAGAAAACTAGTGTTTCCGAATATATTAAGGCCGTAAGCAACAAAAAAGTCCTTATGGTATTTGACCGAATAGCCGGGAAAAAGCCGAATATTGATGGCAAGAACAGGCAATCCCTTTGCCCAACCTGTTCTAATAGGAAAGTCCTATATTTAAAATTAATTCATCAAGTTGATGATATAAATCCATGGACGTTCTCGGACATACGCACTTGTAAAACAACCCCTTAGAGGAAGGGCGAAGCAAGGGACAAGAGTAGGGGAAATGGAAGTTTGGGCTCTAGAGGGATTTGGTGTTGCTCATATTTTACAAGAGATGCTTACTTATAAATCTGATCATATAGAGCTCGTCAAGAAGTACTTGGTGCTACGACTCATTGGAGGAAGAGTATCTAACCCAGAAGATGCTCCAGAATCTTTTCGATGCTCGTCGAGAACTACGACTTTAGCTCAGACCGAATCATTCTTGTATTGAGAAGAACTTCCAGATTAATAGGAAGGAAGCTTGATCTGAATGAATCAGAATTTCTATTCTATGATTGACCGTATAAACATCAACACTTCGAAATGGAATAGTTGATCCTTCAAAAATATAAAAGGCTTGGGCCAACAAAAGTTACTAATGGAGAGATAGTTGGAGAGGTGACAAAGCCCTATACGTTTCATTATAAGACCAATAAACCAGAAAAAGATGGATTGTTTTGTGAAAGAATCTTGGGCCCATAAAGGGAATTTGTGCTTGTGGAAATTATCGAGTGATTGGAGCTGAAAAAGAAGACCCGAAATTTTGTGAACAATGCGGGGGGAATTTTGATTCTCGGATACGAAGATATCAAATGGGATACATCAACTCGCAGGTCCAGTGATCCATGTGTGGTATTTGAAACGTCTTCCTAGTTATATCGCGAATCTTTAGATAAACCCCTTAAGGAATTAGAAGGCCTAGTATACTGCGATGTGTGATTTGATCAAAATTTTCGTTTTACAGATTCGGACTGAGAAACTGTCACCAATTCAATCCGCTGGGGGTGCCCCCGGCTCTGACATGTGTTTTGGGAGAAGTAAAAGTAACACGAAACTCAGAATTATAGGTGGTATTCAATACTCCAAAGCAAGGGGAATTGATCCATGGTCGATTCCGTATAAATAGGAATGCTAGTTATACCTCGTGAAAAAAACACTTTTTTGTGGAATCAGATATTCCATTTCTTTATAGAGAGATTCTGTTTAAGCAAGCAAATTATTAGCATGGTTACAGAATCTATCTATCGCATATATGCTTCAAGGGGCAGAATGGGATAACCATCGAGTGTAGTAGGGAACTAAAGGATAGAATAGACGCTCTATAGACAAGTAAATCCTTACGGGTCCCAAAGTCTTCTTTTAAGGGGAGTCAGATTTGACGGGAAGTAGACTACTCAAAACTAATCACATTTTTATTTTGGTCATAAGAATCGGAAAATTAAAGTAAAAAAGAAGAATGAATCGTTGGTCTTAGTGGGAACTTGAGTAAGGAGTAGTTTCTTTGTTGTAGGGTTTTTCGAACAAACTTTTAAAATAAGGAGGATCCCCTTTGGAGTAACTACTGAGCGGATGAAAGGACAACTCAACGTACGAATTTGAAAAGGGGGAATACAATCCAACAGGAACCTATCTCGATTTTTCTTTTGCTAGCCCATAGCGAAAAAACCTACTTCTTCGATTACCGAGGTTTTATTTCGACTATGAAATCCAATCTCCCGGAAATACAGATACACTTTTTTTACTACCCAAGCCTGAGAGGCATTTCGAAATGAGAAATCTCTAAGGAGCAGGGGCTATCAGAGAACAATTAGCCGATTCAGATTTGCGAATATTACGGTAATTCATTAGGAGATGGAGGAATTAGGGGAGGAGGGGACACTGGGCACTGAATGGGAAGATAGACAAATTAGAAGAAGAAAGGATTTTTTGGTTAGACGCATGAATTAGCTAAACATTTTATTAGAACAAATGGAGAACCAGAATGGATGGTTGTGCTATTACAGGTCTTCCTCCCGACGTTGAGACCAACATTCAGATAGATGGGGGGTAAAACTAATGCGTGGAGATTAATGAACTCTATAGACGAGTTAAATATCGGAATAATACTCTTACCGATCTATTAGCAACACGAGCTCTAGACAGGGGATGAGTATGTGTCAGGAGAAATTGGTACAACGCAGGCCCGTGGGATACACTCTGATATGGGATCCGGGGACAACCCAATTGAGGGATGGTCATAATAAAGTTACAAGTGCAATTTTCAGATTAATTGAAGGCAAAGAGGGAAGATTTCGTGAGACTCTGCTTTGTGTAAACGTGTCGATTATTCGGGACGTCCGTCATGGCGGTGGGGTCCTTCGCTGTCAGTAAATCATGTGGATTTTACCTCGAGAACATAGCAATAGCGCTTTTCCAACATTTGTAATTCGTGGTGAATCAGACAACAGTTGCTTCTAACATAGGAATTGCTACAAGTTAAAATTCGGGAAAAGAAACCCATTGTATGGGAAATACTTCAAGGAAGTTATCGGGGGCATCCTGTATTATTGAATCGAGCCAACACCTGCACAGATTAGGCATACAGGCGTTCCACCCCTTTTGTGAGGGACGCGCTATTTGTTCATCCGGTTTGTAAGGGCGTAATGCAGACTTTGAGGGGGAATTCAAATGGCTGTTATGTACCTTATCTTTGGAAAGCTCAAGCGGAGGCTCGTGTACTATGTTTTCTTCATATGAATCTCTTGTCTCCAGCTATTGGGGATCCTATTCCGTACCAACTCAAGATATGCGTATCGGGACTCTATTTATTAACGATCGGGAATCGTCCGAGGTATTTGGGCAAAAGGTCTAATCATTATAGTTAGTGCGGAGAAACTACCACAAACTAAAAAGGTGACAATAAAAAAATGACTATAGGATACGAAAGAAAAACACTATTGTTCTAGTTCCTAGGATGCTCTTGGAGTTATCAACAGACCGAATTGTTTAGTAGTAGTCTTTGGAGCTCCGATGGAGGACTAGATCAAAGTGTCATTGGCTCACGAGAAGTTCCCATCGAAGTTCAATATGATCTTTGGGTACTTATAATGAGATTTATGGCGCACTATCTAAGCCACGCCCGGACAGGTAACAAAGGAAATCCGTTGTATAACATTCGAACAATATGGGCATATTTCTTTTTACGGGAAAATAGAAGAGATAGCATACAGGGGTTTTGTCGAGCTATAATCATACGCTTATCAAAAAGAAGAAACAGATTAGGCGATGGTCGTGCCAATGGAATTCGGGTTCCCAATTTCAATGGACTCATAAATTTCTTAATTTCTGCGTGAATCACGGATTGAGATGAGGGAAAGGAAGTTTTCGAAATACTAACTCAGGTCCATTGGCGAATCATAATTAGCAGAATAAAATAAGAGGTTACTTGTAATTTGGCGAAAGGGCCGATTGGTCGTCACAATAACGTGAAAATGGCAAACGTTATGTGAAACGATTTCTATTAGCAGGGTATCGCATTCATTTCGGAATGGCATATACTCACAATTTGGATCAAGTAAAGACTTGGGGTTCCAACAAGGCCATGCTACATCATTTCATTTTTTTTTTTTGGAAGTGATGATCTTTTAAACAACCCTTCTACAGGGATGGTTTAGTCCAAGACGATGAACACAAAGTTTTATTTTGGATAAACACCTTTTTCAATTTAATTATAACAATATAAATTATAACCCCAATATATATGTGTATATGTAAACTCAAACAGAAATGTTAACAGATACCGCTATTATGACAACCTCCCATATACATATAGAGAACTCATGCTCTTTTTCATTTTTCTATATGCAATAGAAAAAATAGGATTATGATATTAGTGCGCCTGCTTCTGTTGCCACAAGTGAAATTACGATAAAGATGTGATATGCGACAGGTAGTAGATATTATTGGCATGCACGTAATAAAATATTACTCCTATTACGCAAGTCAATCATATTCATATATTCAGCAACAAAATAATTCGAAATTTTTGTGAACATGAAATGAAACTCAAATAAAATTAGTTATGCTAAAAAGGGAAACTCTATATTGTTCCTTCTTCTTTATCTCATTCATAGAGATTCAATTTATCCGAAGCCATTTTTGTTTTTGTACACAATCAATCGACGTATATCATAATAATGGTGACGATATCATATAATAGGTAGAAATTGACTCAGAATAATAGGTAGAAATGAATGAATTTTATTTCTAATAAGACTCATAAGGGTAAGAGGACGAATTTTCCTGGAACAGGATTTATCAATCCATTTCAAGTTGTACCGTCGCAAATTCGAACTGCGTCTTCGAAAATGCTCTCAGTCATCGTCTCCATTCCGTTCATACGTATGGAACTAATATATGGAGTGGCTAAAATTTCAGGTGATTCAGTAAACAGATAACATTCCATCAGCTAGATCGATCCGTTATGGTTCGATAAATAGTGGCCTAATAATGGGATTTTCAATAAACAGGAAACCCTTAAGATTAAGCTGCTCGGAATGATGGAAATGAGGGAATGTCCACAATACCTGGATTTAGTCAGAGCCAATGTGAGGATTTTGTAGGTGCATTAATGAGGGCTTGACGGAAGAATTTCATAAGTTTCAAAAATTGAAGATACCGATCAGAATTGAATTTAAATATTTGGGAAAGATATCAATGGTAGACATTGAGAAACGAAAGAGGATGCTGGGTATGAATCACTCACATATTCTTCTGGAATTATATGTACCCGCGGCTAATTTGGAAAACGGTTAGGGTTAGAGATATGCAAGAAACAAAACCGTTTTTTTGGAAAAATTCCCCTAATGAATTCCCTGGGAACCTTTTATAGTAAATGGAATATACAGAATTGGGATTCAATCAATATTGCAAGTCCGGGTATTTACTACCGTCAGAATTGGACCATAACGGAATTTTGTCTATCCAGCACAATAATATCAGATTGGGAGGAAGATCGGAATTTCGAAAGTGATAGAAAAGCAAGGTATGGGCCCGTGTAGTAGGAAACAAAAAAAATATCATTCAATTCTATCATCAGCTATGGGTTCGAATCTAAGAGAAAGAAATTCTAGATAATGTTTGTTACCTGAAATTTCTTGTCTTTCCGAATGATAAGGAGAAAAAAAAGATTGGGTCAAAAGGAAAATGCTTATTTGAATTTTTATTCAAACAATTGCTTGTGTAGGCCGGGATCCGGGACTTTTCTGAGTCTGTATGTAAAGAGTACAAAAAGAACATTTTTTCAACAAAGATGAATTAGGAAGGATTGGCGACGAAAATGAAATACGGAGACTGAATATTGAGATACCTCAGAACCAATCCATTTTAGTACACGAGATGTCATGGCTGCTGCGGATCATTTGATCGGAATGAAATTTGAAGGGTTTACACTTTGACGATATGAATCACTTGAAAAATAAAGGAATTCGTCTAGAGCGGATCTGTTACAGGATTTCAATTCGGACTGGCTCTTGTTCGTTTAGAAAATGCGGTTCGATGGCACTATTGCGGACGCAATTCGGAATAAAGTGATACGACTTCCTCCAAAATTTGTAACTTCAACTGCAGTAACAACCACTTATGAATTCGTTTTTGGCTACATCCTTATCTCAAGTTTTTGATCGAACTAAATCATTGACACAAATCGTTCAGGGAGAAAGTGAGTTATTTGGGTCCTGGGGATTGACGGGGCGAACTGCTAAGTTTTCGGATACGAGATATGCATCCTAGCCCACTATGGAAGTTTTTGCTCCAATTGAACGTCCGAAGGAATCAATGTTGGGACTTATGGATCTAGCCATTCATGTGAGGATTGGTCATTGGGGATCTATAGAGAGTCCATTTTATGAATATTCGAAGATCAAAAGAGGCACAGATAGTTATTTATACCAAATCGCGGAGAAGCTTATTGGTAGCAGCCGGATCTTTGGCCTTGAATCGGGGATTCAGGAAGAGAACAGGTTGTTCCAGCCCGATACCGTCAAGATTCTGACATGCATGGGAAAACAGATTCATCTTACGCCACCAAGATGTTTCCAGTCCAATATTTTTCTATTGGAGCTTCCCTCATTCTTATCGCGCAAATATGCGAATCGGGCTTTAAGGAGTTCTATATGCCAGGCCAAGCAGTTCCGCTTTCTCAGCGAGAGGTGCATTGTTGGGAACTGGACTGAACGCCCAACGGCTCTAGGGGAACATTTCGGGGGTTTCCGCTATAGCAGAACACGAGGGAAAGATCATTTATACTGACCATCACAAGATCATTATCAGTAATGGGGACACTACTATAGTATAAGTATTCCATTAGTTTTAATCAACGTTCACAACAATACTTGTATGCACCAAAAACCTCAGGTGCCGCGGGTTAACTGAATTAAAAAGGGAAAAATTCTAGCGACGGTGCGGCTACAGTTGGGGGGGAACTGCTTAGGAAAAAAACGTATTATAGCTATATGCCATGGGAGGTTACAATTCTGAAGGACGCCCAGTACTAATTAGCGAACGTCTGGTATATGAAGATATTAATTCTGTCACATCCGGAAATATGAAATTCAGGATCATTCGTGACAAGCCAAGGACATGAAAGAATCAATAGGAACTACAAAATCTAGAGGCTCATTACTCCGCAATTTAGGACAGAAATGGAGTTGTGATGCTGGGATCGGGTTTAGAAACAGGTGCTATTTTAGTAGGTAAATTAACCAACTCAGAAAGCAAAACGAATCGTCGTATGCCACAGAGGATAGATTATTACGAGCCATACTTGGAATTCAGGTATCCACTGCAAAAGACACTTCTCTAAAATCTACCCTATAGGCGAAGAGGTCGCCGTTATTGATGTGAGATGGATACGGAAAAAAAGGGGGTTCTGTTATAATCGGAAATGATGTGTATATATTCACGAAAGTGGAAATCAAAGTAGGTGATTTAAAGTAGCTGTGAAGACATGGGAATAAGGGTATCATGTCAAAAATTTGCATGAGACAGATATGAACTATTTGCAAGATGGAACACCTGTGATATGGTCTTCAACCCTTAGAGTACATCACGAATGAAGTGGGACAAGATATTTGAATGCTCGCTCGGTTAGCAGGGGGATCTGATAAAGAGACATATAGAATAGACCTTTTGATGAGAGATATGAGAAGAGGCTTCGAAGAAAACTAGTGTTTTCCGAATTATAGGAAGCAGTAGCAAACAAAAATCCATGGGTATTTATTGAACCCGAATATACGGGAAACAAGCAGACTATTTGATGGATAAAGAACAGGAAATCCTTTGACCAAACCTGTTCTAATCGGAAAGTACTATATTTTAAAATTAATTCATCAAAGTTGATGATAAAATCAAGGGGACGTTCTAGTGGACATTACGCACTTTTACACAAACCAACCCCTCTAGAGGAGGGCGGGACGCGAAGCAAGGGCGGACAACGAGCAGTAGGGGAAAGGGAAGTTGGGGCTCTAGAGGGGATTGGTTGCTCATATTTACAAGAGATGCCTACTATAAATCTGATCATATTAGAAGTTTCGTCAAGAAGTCCTTGGTGCTACGATCTTGGAGGAGAGTTATCTAACCAGAAGATGCTACAGAATCTTTTCGATGGCTAGTTCGAGAGAAATACGATTTTAGCTCTAGAACTGAACATTTCCTGTATCTGAGAAGAAGAACTTCCAGATAATAGGAGGCAGCTGATCTGAATGACTCAGAATTTCTATTTCTATGAGTGACCGGTATAAAACCTCAACAAACTCGAATTGGAATAGTTTCTCCTCAACAATTAAGCTTGGGCAACAAAATTTTACCAAGGAAGAGAAGTTGGAGAGTGACAAAGGCCCTATACGTTGCCTTATAAGGACCAATATAAACCAGAAAAAGATGGATTGGTTTTGTGAAAAGAATCTCTGGGCCCATTAAAAAGTGGAATTTGGCTGTGGAATTATCGAGTGATTGGAGCTGAAAAAAGGACGACCGAAATTTTGTGAACAATGCGGGGTGGAATTGTGATTCTCGGATACGAAGATATCAAATGGCGATACATAAAACTCGAATGTCCGTGCCTCATGTGTGGTATTTGAAACGTCTTCCTAGTTATATCGCGAATCTTTTAGATAAACAACCCCTGGAAGGAATAGAAGGCCTATAGTATACTGCTATGTGTGATTTGATCAAAGTTTTCGTTTTACAGATTCGGACTGAGAAACTGTCATCCCATTCAATCGATTGGGGTGCCCCCCGGCTCTGACATGTGGTTGGGAGAAGTAAAAGTAACACGAAACTCAGAATTATAGTGTATTCAATACTTCCAAACGCAAGGGGAAGTGATCATGGTCGATTCCGTTTATAACGAGGAATTGTAGTGATACTTCGTGAAAAAAAAACACTTTTGTGGAATCAGCTATTCATTCTTTATAGAGAGATTCTGTTAAAGCAAGAATATAGATGGTACAGAAGTCTATCTATCGCATATATGCTGCAAGGGGGCATCATGGGATAAACCATCGAGGTGAGAGTAGGGACCGTAAAGGATCGAAATAGAACGAGGTATAGACAAGTAAATCCCTTACGGAGTCCCAATAGTATTCTTTTAAGGGGATTCATCATTTGCGGGAAGTTATAGATTACTCAAAAATATACATTTTTATTTGTCAAAGTAATTGGAAAATTAAAGTTAAAAAAAGAAGAATTGAATCGTGGTCCTTAGTGGGAACTTGAGTAAGGAGTAGTTTGTGTTTGTAGGGTTTTCGAACAAACTTTTAAAATAAGGAAGGGGGAATCCCCTTTTTGAGGTAACACTGAGCCGGATAAAGGAAACCTCAAGTCCGATTTAAAGGGGGGAATCCATCCTACAGGAACCTATCTCGATTTTCTTTGCTCGGCCTAGCGAAAAAACAGACGTTCTTTACGATACGAGGTTTATCGGAATGAAATCCAATCTCGGAAATACAGCTACCACTTTTTTTTACTACCCCAAGGCTCGAGGCATTCGAACAGCCGAGAATCTCTACAGGGCAGGTGCTATCAGAACTCCCCTGAGAACAATTAGCCGATTCAGGATTTGCGAATTTTACAGGAATGTCATAGTAGAATGAAGGAATAGGGGAAGGAGGGGGCCACTGGAAATGAATGGGAAGATAGACCAAATTAGAAGAGAAAGGATTTTTTTTGCGTTGACGCATGGAATTAGCTTAAAAAGTTCTATTACGACAGAATGTGAACCAGAAAGGATGGGTTTGTGCTGCATACCCGTTGTCTACCGAGTTGAGACAATCATTCAGATAGATGGGGGTAAACTAATGAGTTCGGATATAATGAACTATATAGACAGTATCTATCGGGAACAAATAATAATCTTACGATCTATTAGCAACAAGTAGATCTACGCCCGGGGAATTGTAATGTGTCAGGAGAAAATTGGTACAAGACGGCCACGTGGATCACACTTTCGTGATAATGGGCTCGTGGACAACCACCATGAGGGCTTGGTCATAATAAAGTTTACAAGTCATTTTCAGAATGTAATTGAAGGCAAAGACGGGAGATTTCGTGAGAACTGCCTGGCTTGGGACAACGTGTCGATTATCTCGGCGACGTTCCGCTCTTTGCTTGGGTCCTTACGCTCTTGGTCCGTACATCCAGTGACTGGATTATACGAGAAATAGCAATGAGAGCATTTCAAACATTTGGTATTGTAGTGTGGTTAATCAGACAAATGTGCTTCAACATAGGAATTGCTAAAAGTAAAATTGGGAAAAAAAAGAACACATTGTAGGGGACAAAATACTGCAAGGAAGTTATGCGGGGGCATCCTGTATTTTATTGATTAGAGCACCACCCTGCCCAGACATGCGCCACTACAAGAGTCAACCCTTTTAGTGGAGGGACCGCGCTATTTGTTTACACCATTAGTTTGTGAAGGGCTTTCAAGCAGCGACTTATGATGGGGATCAAATGGACTGAATGTACCTTTATCTTGGAAGCTCAAGCGCGAGGCTCGTTTACTCTGTGTTCGCATATGACTCCCTGCCGCTCAAGATATTGGGATCCTATTTACGTTACAACCAAGATATGCTTACTCGGACTCTATTATAACGATCGGGAGATCGTCGAGGGAACGGATTTGTGGCAAATAGGTAACTCCATATAGATATCGTTGCGGGAATACAAAATACAAAAGGAGTGACAATAAAAAAGAATGACACGAGGTATTACGAAAAAGAAAGGAAAACCTATTTCTCTAGTTCCTATGCTGCACTTACGTGGAGCTTTCATCAACCCGAAACGAATTAGTTTAGAGAGTCCTTTGTGGTCGATGGAGACTAGATCAACGTGTCATTGGATCAAGAGAAGTTCAGCCATCACGAAGTTCAATTGAATCTTGGGTTACTTACATGAGTTTATGGCGCAATATCTACTAGAAGGAAGCTTTAACAAGGAAGCTGCCGTGTGTAGTCATCGAACTACTCTTGGTCAGATTTTTTTTACGGAAAAATAGAGAGAAAGTAGCACATACAGGGGCTTGTTGTCGAGCCTCTCTCGCTATCATAAGATCGAAGAAAGTCAGATTAGGCGAGTTCGTGCCCATGGGAATTTCGGTCTCCTCCAATTTCACTGGTATCATAATTTCTTCTTTCTGCGGACTCAGAGGAGATGGGAAAGGAAGTTTTCCGAATCAAACTCAGGTCCATTGTCGAGCCTACTTAGCACCCACAGAATAACATATAAGAGGTTTACTGTACTTATGGCAGAACGGGCCGATCTGTCTTCACAATAAAGTGGATAAATGGAACTGTTATGAAACGACTTATAGCAGGTGACTAGATCATTTTCGGAAATGGAATATACATTCACATATCTCTGATCAAGTAAAGACTTGGGTTTCCAACAAGCCATGCGACATCTATTCACATTAGGAATTGATGATATTTTAACAATCCCTTCAAGGGAAAGGTTAGTCCAAGACGCTGAAAAACAAAGTTTTATTTTGGGAATAAAACACCATCATTATGGGATGTAACACGCGGTAGAAAAATTACGTAATCCATGAGATATGGATGCTACAGTGAATATTGAGACAAGAAATGAATCCTAATTTTCGGAATGCCTGATCCTTCTAATCCAGGATATCTAATGTCCTTTTAGGGAGCTAGAGGAAAGGAGATCTCAGGTAACCATTAGTAGGTCTGAGAGGATAACTGTGGATCCCCAGGACAATGATTGATTTACCATTAAAAGCAATTTACGTGAAGGAATTTCTCTGACAGAATATATAAATTTCCTGTTATGGAGCCGCAAAGGAAGAGTTGTAGATACTGCTGTACGAACATCAGATGATGGATACTACCGTAGATTTGTTGAAGTAGTTTCAACATATTATTGTACGTAGAACAGATTGTGGCACTACCGAGGTATTTTCCGTGAGTCCTCGGGGGGGGGGGAAAAAAATGGGGGGATGACCGGAAAAAAATTTTTGTCCCAAACACTAATTGGTTCGTTGTTTAGCCAGACGATATATATATCGGGTCTCGACTGCCTTGCCACTCGAAATCAAGATATTGGGATTGGACTTGTCAATCGATTCAACCTAACCTTTCGATGCACAACCAATATAATATATATTCGACCCCCTTTACTGGCAGGAGACTCTTGGATCTGCCAATTATGTTATGGTCGGAGTCCTACTCATGGGCGACTGGTCGAATTGGGAGAAGCTGTAGGTATTATTGAGGGTCAATCAATGTGGGGGGGAACCAGGAACTCAAATAACATTAATGAACGTTTCAACGGTGGAGTAATCACAGGCCGGTACTGCGAGAATGTACGAGTACTTATAAGGGAAATAAAATCATGCGGATTTGGTTCATCCCCACGTACCCGTCATGGGAATCCTGCTTTCTATGTTCTATAGACTTGTATGTAAACTATTGAGAGTCGGGGGATATTCTACAATAAATGAAAAAATATTCCACCAAAAAAGTTTTTTGCTTTTCGTTCAAAAGAATCAATAGGTAGAATCAGAACAACGTGTGATTGTGAGATTCGTGCTGGAAGCTCCACTTGTCATTTTAAAGAAAGGTACGAAAACATATTATTCTGAATCAGAGGGAGAAATGCACGGAGTACCGAGTCCACAATGCACCTGAATAACATAGGTAATGTTCTTAGTATCAAAAACGGTCTATGATGGATATTAGCGGGGGTCCGTGCAGATCGAGTATAGTGTTCTTTTTCGTTCCACAAGGATCAAGATCAAATGAATGTTGATTCTTTTTCTGTCGAAGAAAGATAATCTCCGATATCAATGATAAGGGGTTTTTCGGAATAAATTAAGACATAAATTGTTGGATTACTTTGGTAAAAAGATAAGAAAATTATTGACTATAATAAGACCTATCAAAAAACGATGTCTAATGGTAATGGAATTATATATCCTTCTATTATCAAGGGAAATTCTTATTTCTGGCGAAAAGAAGCGAAGAAGAAATAGATTTTCATATCCATTTACAATACAATCACAGAGACGAGAGAACGAACTAATACCCTGTTTTGGTATTTCGTTCGGAACTAAAAACAGGGTATTATTTAGTAGAAATGATTCTGGTTAGTTTGATGATCCACGATACAGAAGAAGAATTCGGGAAGTACTAAATATGGAACACCGTAGTGGGTCAATTCAATCATTAAAAAAAGAGGATTATTTGAGTATCGAGGACCAAAAGAATTTAGTCCGACATACCAAACGGAAATGTCGAAGGTTTTTTTTCATTACGAAGAAGGGTGCATTATATTACCCGGATCTCGTCCGATAATGGTCAGGAACAATAGTATATTGGAGGTAGATACCACAACTCGCTTGCAATACAAGAAGTTTCGAGTAGGCGATTGTCGAGTGGAGAGAAAAAAAAAAAAAATATTAAATAAAAAATTTCCGGAGAGAATTATTTTCCTGGAGAGCAGATAAGATATCCAGGCACAGCGGCATTGTGATACAATGGAAACAGAAAAAAAAATTTCTAGGAAATCAAAAAAATGGCAAAAATTGGATCTATGTCAACGGATCCCACCCTACCAAGAAAAAGTATTTTGTTTGGTTCGACCGTAGTCACATAGAAAATAGATGATGGAATAAATTTAGCACTTTTTCCTCAAGATATCTGCGGGAAAAAGGAGTAAGTCCAAAGTAGAGTTGTCAATTATATCCTTCAGGGAAAAGGGCAAGTCAATTCGAGGAATTTCTCACACAAAGTATTTTCAATTAGTTCACTTGCTTAGATGAATTGGGATCAAGAGCAAAGGTTCTCCGGAAGAGGTTCACGCTTACTTTGTTGAGGTAATAACAAATGATCTGATTCGAGATTTCATAAGAATTGAGTAGTCAAGTCCATATTTTTCGTATACCGGAAAAAAGATATGTGGGCAAGTTCAGGAGTGGATTTCCGATAATGATTAGATCGCACAAATATCAATCATTTTTTTACAAGGCCAGGATTCAATCACTGCCCAACTAAGGTACTATTGGTACATTGTAAAATCGAAAAAGGAATTGCCAATCTTTTGATAATTTTGTCATCATCCAATTGTTTTCGAATTGGCAATTCAAGGTTCAAAATATAACAATATGACAAAAAGAACGGATCCATAATCCCAATTAAGGATTTGCTGGGTCCCCTTAGGCACTATTGTACCTAAACTAGCAAATTTCTATTCTCTTAACCATGTAATCACTTATAATCAGATCTTGTTAAAGAAATATTTGCTACTTGACATTTCAACGGACTTTCAAGTACTCAAGTACTTAAATACGTTTAATAGATGAAAATAGGAGGATTTATAATCCCGATCCATGCCAAGAAAGTAGTAACATCATTGAATCCATTCCATGTGTGAAATTGGCCTTTCTCCATCACGATTATTGGAAGAGCAGCGAATCTACAAAAATTAGTATTGGACCACCAAATTTTTTTTGTGCAAATGTGTATGTCTATTCAAATACGAACCACACGTAGAAAAAAAATCTGTTCAGATCATAATGTTCATGAGTGCTCCTTAGTTATAAGATGCGGCTAGCCCTATTTGGCCACTCAGGAGCTACTGTTCATGGCCATTATGGGAAAATCTTTTACGAAGGAGATACATAGTTACAGTCTATATATGAAAAATCGAGATCGGGGACCTAACGCAAGGTCTTCAAAAGTGGAACAAATCTTAGAGTACGTTCTATTGAGTCAATATCGATGAACCTCGAAAGGAGGTTGAAGGTTGGAACGAGGTATACCAAAATTCTGGACATACCATGGGGATTCTGATTCAAGCGGAGCTAACCATAGTCAAAGCGTATCTCTTGGGTCAGTTAAATAAAAAGACAAAGTTTATCGATCCCAGGGGGGTACAGATCCTAATAGACATATAGAGATATGTACGTCAAGTAACATAAAAAAGTGTTGGTTCAGAGATGGAATGTCTAATGTTTTTTCACCTGGGGAATTATCGGATGTTGCGAGCGGAACGAGCGGGGCGTGCTTTGGACGAAGCGATATCGTATCGGGCACCATGGGATAACGAGGGCATCTTTGAAACTCAAAAGTTTATATCCGAAGCAAGTTTCCAGAAACCGCTCGAGTTTTAGCAAAAGCTGCTCTACGGGGTCGTATGATTGGTGAAAGGGCCTGAAAGAGAACGTTGGTCTGGGTGGGATTATACGTTGGTACCGGATTCAAAATTAGGCCACCGTCAAGGCAGACAAGCAGCATGGATGTGGAAACAAAGAAAGAATCTATTCGATTGGAAATGAGAGATATTTTGTTACACCATTAGAGACTTATTTGTTCTTACGTCCCATTCCATGAGGACAGCAGAACATCGTTACGCGGATTTCATGATTCCTAGAGAAGATTCTGTACTTTAAATATCTTTTCACTTTTAACTACTGTCTTTAACTAACTATCTGGTCGGAGTATTGATTGGTAAAAAAAAATAAGTAATTAAAAGACATAATGGTTTTGTACATTATCCAACGGTTAATTTTCCGGTAGAGGTTCCATCGGCAACAATATTTATTTCAAAAAAGTACCGCGTCTCTTTGTTAAAAAGTGAAAAAAAAAAGAAAAAACAAAAGGAAGGTGGGGAAAATGAACAAGAAGATAGTGGAACTCAATTTGGAGAGCTGATGGAGGCCGGAGTTCATTTTGGTCATGGTACTAAGAAATGAATCCTAGAATGGCCACTACATCTCTGCTCCTAGTTTCAGGCCATAGAATCACGCCAAGGGAAGGCTCCTTTACCCATCCTATATATTGTCTTTTTCGTTCCATGTTAAAATAGAAACTTCACTTTGATTATACTAAACAAATTCTTTATTCTTTATTTATAGAAATAAACAACTATCTCTATTTTCGATGAGAATTTGTACATCACATGGAAGAAAGCTGTGTCTTTCTATTTTAAAATTGAGAAAAAGATTCTATCAATATATATTGAAGTGAATACCTCGGCTTCCCACAAAAGAGAATCATTTTACTTTCACTATTTGATTTCTTATCAGAATTAAGCATACGAATCTAATCCTAATCATTAGGATTGTAATTAATAACGAGTAATATTGAAAAACTAA
>PYDT01000487.1:0-10000 GCA_004837865.1 Musa balbisiana
GAAACAGACATACTAACAGATAGATGTTGGCTATAATTTTTACACTTTCTTTAAAAACCCGAACTCGAGTTTCTTTATCAAAGGTTATCCTATCCCCAACTAAATGAGAAACACTGTTTGATACTTTATTTTTTTTTTGTCACAAAAAAAATTATTTTTCAATTTCAATTTTTTTATATTTATTTATATTTTATATTTTTTATATTTTAATATTAAAATGTTTTATTTATTTGTTTTTACTTTTTTTAATTTAAAATGTTTTATTTATATTAAATGAACTTTAAATTAACTTAACGACGCGAGATTTATTATCGTTTCTTGCCTGTCCGCAAAAGTACCATTAGGCGCGAATTCTCCAATTTGTGACCTCCATTAAGACGATCTGTTATATAATAGTAATGTTCCTTTCCATTAATGACTAGCGATTGGATGGCCAATCATTGTGGGTATAATGGTAGATGCCCGAGACCAAGTTACTATTATTTCTTTCTTCCCCCTCCATCCCTACTGTTGAGTTTTTTCCATTTTTTTTTTCCGATAATGGTAGCTTACAAAGGGTTTTTTTTTTAGTCGAACGTGTCATGTCCCAGTGTATTACTCCTTTTTTTTTTTACATTTTTTATTTTAAAGATTGGCATTCTATGTCCAATATCTCGATCTAAGATTAATTATGGAGGTAGAATACATACATAATTAATGAATGGAAAAAAGATAAAATCCTTTAGCTAGAAAAGGGGGCGGATGTAGCCAAGTGGATCAGGGCAGTGGATTGTGAATCCACCATGCCGGTTCAATTCCCGTCGTTCGCCCCATCACATTTTTTCAAATTCAAAAATTCTATTTTCATATTCCTATTTACGGCGACGAAGAATAAAACTATCACTATATTTTTTCCTTTTCCTACTTCTTCTTTCCACGCAGATAACCCCAGGGGTTGTGGGTTTTTTTCTACCGATTGGGGCTCTCCCCTCACCGCCCCCATGGGGATGGTCTCCAGGGTTCATACTACTCCTCTACACATGACGCTTACCTAGCCAACACTTAGATCCGGCTCTACCCAAACTTTTTTGGTTCACCCCACATTACCCCTGTCCGACTGTTGCTAAGCGTTTTTGGATATCAAACGGACCTCCCCAGTGGTAAGCTTAATGGCCGATTTACCCTCTTTTGCAATCATTTTCGCTACAGCACCTGCTGCTCTAGCTAATTGTCCACCTTCCAAGTGTGGATTTCTCTTGTTATGTTGGCCGTGCCTAAGGGCAGATCGGTTGAAGTAGATTCTTCTTTTTTATCAATAAAAACCCCTTCCCAAACTAGTCAAGCTTCTTCCAAAGCATACGGCTTTCTAGATGTATTATGATGATATCTAACAGATGATCTTATATAATCGTATGATGAAGTACCACATGAGTGGAATATAGGAATCCAAATCTGCTGAATCACTCCTGTTATGATCTTCTACATCCTAGGTCTCCCGGTTCCGTCATCCTTGCTAATTTTCTTCATGTATCATTCAGACCGAATGACTCTATGATACGTCGCTACTTCCCCTATTACGGGTAACGTAGGAGACATCTCTCTTTTTCCCCGGGGGATCTTATTAAACCACTGTTGAGCTTTCATTCGCTCTGACCATAAATAAATTTGACTAACCCGTCCGCCTCTCTTTGAAACAAGGGGCGCTTCCGGTTCTGTGCGTGCTTCAAACAATTTTGTCTTCTCCATATTACCATATCTCTAGTCAAGAATTTTCCTATGAGGAATCTACTGAACTCAATCACTTGCTGCCGTTACTCAACAGTTTTCTGTTTGAGGTCTATCCGTAGAGGACTCACATTGGATCAGTGATCGATTTCTAGGTTTCGCGTCGTAAACATAATTGTTTTACTTCCAATTACGTAATCAATAGTTCAAACCGCACTCAATGTAGTAGCATTTCCCATTGATATAGGAACTTCTGTACCAGAAAACAATGGATCTCCAATTATAGCCCCTTGGGAGGGAACTATATCTCTTTCTCAACCATCCCGCATAGTGTATGAACAATGTAGCATTTTCGATTATGTTCGTATTTCTATGTTCGATTCTACCAGATATGTCTTTTTCATTCCGTCGAAAATCGATTTTACGGTATAGACGCTTATGACCTACCCCTCTATTCCGTGCGGCTAATGATTCCTCTGGCATTACGACCTTTACTACAACGATGCTGTCCTAGATCAAATTATTTCGTGGATTGGATTTCACTTGACTTTTACCGGCTCCCTTGCGTGTGCTCGGGGTAGAAGTTTTGTATAATGTATCGCCGTGTTATTAAGTATTTTGCTTTAAGTTCTTTTCTCTATAAGAGTGGGAATGGGAGATCCCCGGTTGAAGCGTAATGATCATACGTCTGTATGCATTTGTCAAAATTCCCCATAATAGGTCCCATTCTTCTACCCTTTCCCGGGAGTCGATGACTATTCATAGCTATTACCTTGACACCAAAGAATATTCGACCCAATGCTTTATTTCTGTCCTAGTTGATCCTGATTCGACATTAGAAGTATATTGATTGTTCCCCAATAACCGAATACTTTTTTCTGTAAATACTGCATATTTGATTCCATCCATAATCCATTTTCTTCCCTATGAGTTCCAGTATCGATAAGATTCTAGTTCTTACTGTTCATATGTTATGGTATGATATAACATACCAATTCGTTATGTATGGATGATGAGATTCCATTGATACAGAGCCAATCCAATAGACTTATTGAACGTTCCCATTGGTGTGCATCCATCAGGAATTGAACCTACGAATTTGCCAATTATGAGTTGGGCGCTTGTACCATTCAGCCATGGATGCTTAACAGAGATCATCGTATATCGTAAATAATATCGTAAATAATATATCGTAAATAAGTATAATCGTATAAATAAGTATAATCGTAAATAAGTAATCGTAAATAAGTATATCGTATAAATAAGTATATCGTAAATAGTATATCGTATAAATAAGTATATCGTATAAATAAGTATATCGTAAATGTATAAATAAGTATATCGTAAATAAGTATATCGTAAATAAGTATATCGTATAAATAAGTATATCGTAATAAGTATAATCGTATAAATAGTATATCGTATAAATAAGTATAATCGTAAATAAGTATATCGTAATAAGTATAATCGTATAAATAAGTATATCGTAAATAAGTATATCGTATAAATAAGTATATCGTAAATGTATAAATACCAAATTCCCAATTAAATAAATCTTTAGTTGAAATAAATCTTTAGGAGGGATTTATGGGACGATATCAATTCAATTCGGATCAACCGCAATAAAAAAAACGTCGATGAGAGAGATTGAAGGATCGAAGATTTCTCACTATTTTCTTATTTTCGTGGATCATACTTTTTTTTCCATCAAGAACGCTTTATGAAACTTTTTGACCCCCGAATTTGGAGTACCCTACTTTCACGTGATTCGCCGGTTTCCACAAGCATCGTATTTCATGGATCAAAGGGTGTAGCAAGGTGTTTACTGCTTTTATTACGCGGTCCTTATTCTCGTATTAACAATCGAAAGATGGTCGAAAGAAAAAATCTCTATTTGATGGAGCTTCTTCCTATACCTATGAATTCCATTGGACCCAGAAATGAGACATTGAAGAATCTTTTCGGTCTTCCAATATCAATAGGTTGATTGTTTCGTTCCTGTATCTTCCAAAAGGGAAAAAGATTTCTGAGAGTTGTTTCATGGATCCGCAAGAGAGTACTTGGGTTCTCCCAATAATAAAAAGTGTATCATGCCTGAATCTAACTCGAGTTCGCCGGTGGTGTAGCCGGATCGGAAAAAAGAGGGATCAACAAAAAAAAAAAAATAGTTGTAAGATATCTAATGAAACCGTAGCTGGAATTAGATCTCATTCAAAGAGAAAGATAGCGAATATCTGGAGTTTCTTTTTTTATCCTATACGGATGATCCGATCCGCAAGGACCATGATTGGGAATGTTTTTGATCGTCTTTCTCCGGGAAGAAGCGAAACATAATCAACTTGAATTTGGACAGCTATTCGAAATCTTAGGGAAAGACTTGATTTGTTATCTCATGTCTGCTTTTCGTGAAAAAAGACCAATTGAAGGGGAGGGTTTCTTCTTCAAACACACGGGCGAGGCAAACTATTCAATCAATGATATTGAGCATGTTTCCCATCTCTTCTCGAGAAACAGTGGGGGTATTTCTTTGCAAAATTGTGTTCAATTTCATATGTGGCAATTCCGCCAAGATCTCTTCGTTAGTTGGGGAAGAATCAGCACGAATCGGATTTTTTGAGGAACGTATCGAGAGAGAATTTGATTTGGTTAGACCTGTGTGGGTTGGAACCAAGGCTCGGTTTTTTAGCAAGGTACGGAATGTATTGTCAAATATTCAATATGATTCCACAAGATCTATTTTCGTTCAAGTAAGGGATTCTAGCCATTGAAAGGATCTTCTGATCAATCCATAGATCATTTCGATTCCATTAGAATGAGGATTCAGAATATCCCACATTGATCGATCAAACAGACATTCAGCAACTAAAAGAAAGATCGATTCTTTGGGATCCTTCCTTTCTTCAAACGGAACGAACAGAGATAGAATCCGATCGATTCCCGAAATGCCTTTTTGGATCTTCCTCAATGTCCCGGCTATTCACGGAACGTGAGAAGCAGATGAATAATCATCTGCTTCCGGAAGAATCGAAGAATTTCTTGGGAATCCTACAAGATCAATTCGTTCTTTTTTCTCTGACAGATGGTCAGAACTTCATCTGGGTTCGAATCCTATTGAGAGGTCCACTAGAGATCAGAAATTTTTGAAGAAAAAACAAGATGTTTCTTTTTGTCCCTTCCAGGCGATTGGAAAATAAAGAAATGGTTGATATATTCAAGATAATTATGTATTTACAAAATACCGTCTCAATTCATCCTATTTCATCGATCCGGGATGTGATATGGTTCCGAAGGATGAACCGGATATGGACAGTTCCAATAAGATTTCATTCTTGAACAAAATCCATTTTTTGATTTATTTCATCTATTCCATGACCGGAACAAAAGGGGATACACGTTACACCACGATTTTGAATCAGAAGAGAGATTTCAAGAATGGCAGATCTATTCACTCTATCAATAACCGAGCCGGATCTGGTGTATCATAGGGGATTTGCCTTTTCTATTGATTCCTACGGGTTGGATCAAAAAAAATTCTTGAATGAGGTATTCAACTCCAGAGATGAATCGAAAAAGAAATCTTTATTGGTTCTACCTCCTCTTTTTTATGAAGAGAATGAATCTTTTTATCGAAGGATCAGAAAAAAATCGGTCCGGATCTACTGCGGGAATGATTCGGAAGATCCAAAACTAAAACAGCGGTATTTGCTAGCAACAACATAATGGAGGCAGTCAATCAATATAGATTGATCCGAAATCTGATTCAAATCCAATATAGCACCTATGGGTACATAGAAATGTATCTAATCGATTCTTTTTAATGAATAGATCCGATCGCAACTTCGAATATGGAATTCAAAGGGATCAAATAGGAAATGATACTCTGAATCATATAACTATAATGAAATATACGATCAACCAACATTTATCGAATTTGAAAAGAGTCAGAAGAAATGGTTTGATCCTCTTTTTTCTCGAACCGAGAGATCCATGAATCGGGATCCTGATGTATATAGATACAAGATGGCCCAATAGATCAATTTCCAGGAACATTTGGAACATTTCGTTTCTGAACAGAAGAACCGTTTTCAAGTAGTGTTCGATCGTTACGTATTAATCAATATTCCGATTGATTGGTCCGAGGCTATCGACAAACAAAATTTGTCTAAGTCACTTCGTTTCTTTTTGTCCAAGTCACTTCGTTTCTTTTTGTCCAAGTCACTTCCCTTTTTGTCCAAGTCACTTCCCTTTTTGTCCAAGTCACTTCCCCTTTTCTTTGTGAGTATCGGGACTATCCCTTCATAGGTCCGAGATCCACATCCGTGAATTGAAAGGTCCGAATGATCAACTCCGCAATCAGTTGTTAGAATCAATAGGTGTTCAAATCGTTCATTTGAATAAATTGAAACCCTTCTTATTGGATGATCATGATACTTCCCAAAGACCGGAATTCTTTATCAATGGAGAACAACATTACCATTTTTGTTCAAAAAGATACCAGAGTGGATGATTGACTCATTCTATACTAGAAATAATCGCAGGAAATCCTTTGATAACACGGATTCCTATTTCTCAATGATATTCCATGATCGAGACAATTGGCTGAATCCCGTGAAACCATTTCATAGAAGTTCATTGATATCTTCTTTTTATAAAGCAAATCGACTTCGATTCTTGAATGATCCAAATCACTTCTGGTTCTATTGTAACAAAAGATTCCCTTTTTATGTGGAAAAGACCCGTATCAATAATTATGATCTTACATATGGACAATTCCTCACTACCTTGTTCATTCGCAACAAAATATTTTCTTCGTGCGTCGGTAAAAAAAAAACATATTTTTTTGGAGAGAGAGACTATTTCACCAATCGAGTCACAGGTATCTAACATATTCATACCTAAAGATTTTCCACAAAGTGGTGACAAAACGTATAACTTGTACAAATCTTTTCCGTTTTCCAATTCGATCCGAGCCATTCGTTCGTAGAGCTATTTACTCGATCGCAGACAATTTCTGCAAACACCTCTAACAGAGAAACAAAGAGTCAATTTTGGAAAGAACTTATTGTCAGCCTCTTTCAGATATGAATCTATCTGATTCAGAAGGGAAGAACTTGCATCGGTATCTCAGTTTCAATTCAACATGGGTTTGATTCACACTCCATGTTCTGAGAAATATTTACCATCCGGAAAGAGGGAAAAAAAAACGGAGGTCTTTCTCTAAAGAAATGCGTTGAGAAACGGCAGATGTATAGAACCTTTCAACGAGATAGTGCTTTTTCAAATCTCTCAAAATGGAATCTGTTCCAAACAAATGGAATCCGTTCCAAACATATATGCCATGGTTCCTTACTTCGACAGAGTGCAAATATCTAAATTTCACCCTTTTAGATACTTTTTCAGACCCATTGTCGATACTAAGTAGCAGTCACAAATTTGTATCCATTTAAAATTTGTATCCATTTTTCATGATATTATGCATGGATCAGATATATCATGGCCAATTCCTCAGAAGATTCTTCCACAATGGACTCTGATAAGTGAGATTTCGAGGGAGTGTTTTACAGAATCTTCTTCTGTCCGAAGAAATGATTCATCGAAATAATGAGTCACCCGTTCCATTGATATGGACACATCTGAGATCAACAAATGCTCGGGAGTTGGAGTTCCTCTATTCAATCTTTTTCCTTCTTCTTGTTGCTGGATATCTCGTTCGTATACATCTTCTCTTTGTTTCCCAAGCCTCTAGTGAGTTACAGACAGAGTTAGAAAAGATCAAATCTTTGATGATTCCATCATACATGATTGAGTTGCGAAACTTTTGGATGGGTATCCTACATCTGAACTGAATTCTTTCTGGTTAAAGAATCTCTTTCTAGTTGTTCTGAAACAATTAGGAGATTCTCTGGAAGAAATACGGGGTTTTGCTTTTGCTTTTGGTGGCAACATGCTATTGGTCGCTTGTGGGGTCAATCAATACGTTCTAGGAAGAAATATTGAATATCAATCTCATCGATCTCATAAGTATCATATCAAATCCCATCAATCTCATAAGTATCATACAAATCCCATCAATCGAATCACTTTTTCGAGAAATACGAGACTCTAAGTCGTACAGTAAGAGATCTATTCATTGATAAGAAAAAGAAAAAGGTGAACGGTGATTGGATTGATGAGAAAATAGAATCCTGGGTCGCGAACAGTGATTCGATTGATGATGAAGAAAGAGAATTCTTGTTCAGTTCTCCACCTGAACGACAGAAAAAAGGAGTGATCAAATTCTATTGAGTCTGACTCATAGTGATCATTTATCAAAGAATGACTCTGGTTATCAAATGATGGAACAACCGGGATCAGTTACTTACGATACTTAGTTGACAAGTATATAATGAATTATGAGTTCAATGGATCTGTTAGCAGAAAGACGGATATTCCTTGCTCATTATCAGACAATACTTATTCACAAACCTCGTTGGGGCTAATAGTTTTCATTTCCCATCTCATGGAAAACCCTTTTCGCTCCGCTTAGCCCTATCCCCTTCTAGGAGTATTTTAGTGATAGGTTCTATAGGAACTGGACGATCCTATTTGGTCAAATACCTAGCGACAAACCCCTATGTTCCTTTCATTACGGTATTTCCGAACAAGTTCCCGGATGACAAGCCTAAAGATTATTTTATTGATGATATCGATTTTGATGATAGTGATAGTGACGATATCGATATTGATGATAGTGACGATATCGATATTGATGATAGTGACGATATCGATATTGATGATAGTGACGATATCGATATTGATGATAGTGACGATATCGATATTGATGATAGTGACGATATCGATATTGATGATAGTGACGATATCGATATTGATGATATCGATTTTGATATCACCTTTCAATTCGAATTAGCAAAAGCAATGTCTCCTTGCATAATATGGATTCCAAACATTCATGATCTGTATATGAATGAGTCGAATTACTTATCCCTCGGTCTATTAGAGAACTATCTCTCCAGAGATTGTGAAAGATGTTCCACTAGAAATATTCTTGTTATTGCTTCGACTCATATTCCCCAAAAAGTGGATCCCGCTCTAATAGCTCCGAATAAATTAAATACATGCATTAAGATACGAAGGCTTCTTATTCCGCAACAACGAAAGCACTTTTTCATTCTTTCATATACTAGGGGATTTCACTTGGAAAAGAAAATGTTCCATACTAACGGATTGGGGTCCATAACCATGGGTTCCAATGTACGAGATCTTGTAGCACTTATCAATGAGGCCCTATCAATTAGTATTACACAGAAGAAATCAATTATAGAAACTAATACAATTAGATTAGCTCTTCATAGACAAACTTGGGATTTGCGATCCCAGGTAAGATCGGTTCAGGATCATGGATCCTTTTCTATCAGATAGGAAGGGCTGTTGCACAAAATGTACTTCTAAGTAATTGCCCCATAGATCCTATATCTATCTATATGAAGAAGAGATCAGAAGGGGATTCTTATTTGTACAAATGGTACTTCGAACTTGGAACGAGCATGAAGAAATTAACGATACTTCTTTATCTTTTGAGTTGTTCTGCCGGATCGGTCGCTCAAGATCTTTGGTCTTCACCCGGACCTGATGAAAAAATCGGATCACTTCTTATAGATTCGTTGAGAATGATTCTGATCTAGTTCATGGCCTATTAGAAGTAGAAGGCGCTCTGGTGGGACCCTCACGGACAGAAAAAGATTGCAGTCAGTTTGATAATAATCGAGTGACATTACTTCTTCGGTCCGAACAGTTAGATATGATGCAAAACAGATCTTGTTCTATCGTTGATCAGAGATTTCTATATGAAAAATACGAATCGGAGTTTGAAGAAGAGGAAGAGGTCGTCGACCTGCAACAGATAAAGGAGGATTTATTCAATCACATAGTTTGGGCTCCTAGAATATGGCGCCCTTGTGGCAAACTATGTGATTGTATTGAAAAGCCCACTTTTCTCTATCGGGCTCGGGGCAAGCGGACCTTTTATCATGAAGAGGATGAGCTTCAAGAGAATGATTCTGATCTAGTTCATGGCCTATTAGAAGTAGAAGGCGCTCTGGTGGGACCCTCACGGACAGAAAAAGATTGCAGTCAGTTTGATAATAATCGAGTGACATTACTTCTTCGGTCCGAACAGTTAGATATGATGCAAAACAGATCTTGTTCTATCGTTGATCAGAGATTTCTATATGAAAAATACGAATCGGAGTTTGAAGAAGAGGAAGAGGTCGTCGACCTGCAACAGATAAAGGAGGAT
>PYDT01000487.1:35000-39046 GCA_004837865.1 Musa balbisiana
GAAAAGTCAGAAAAGTCAGAAAAGTCAGAAAAGTCAGAAAAGTCAGAAAAGTCAGAAAAGTCAGAAAAGTCAGAAAAGTCAGAAAAGTCAGAAAAGTCAGAAAAGTCAGAAAAGTCAGAAAAGTCAGAAAAGTCAGAAAAGTCAGAAAAGTCAGAAAAGTCAGAAAAGTCAGAAAAGTCAGAAAAGTCAGAAAAGTCAGAAAAGTCAGAAAAGTCAGAAAAGTCAGAAAAGTCAGAAAAGTCAGAAAAGTCAGAAAAGTCAGAAAAGTCAGAAAAGTCAGAAAAGTCAGAAAAGTCAGAAAAGTCAGAAAAGTCAGAAAAGTCAGAAAAGTCAGAAAAGTCAGAAAAGTCAGAAAAGTCAGAAAAGTCAGAAAAGTCAGAAAAGTCAGAAAAGTCAGAAAAGTCAGAAAAGTCAGAAAAGTCAGAAAAGTCAGAAAAGTCAGAAAAGTCAGAAAAGTCAGAAAAGTCAGAAAAGTCAGAAAAGTCAGAAAAGTCAGAAAAGTCAGAAAAGTCAGAAAAGTCAGAAAAGTCAGAAAAGTCAGAAAAGTCAGAAAAGTCAGAAAAGTCAGAAAAGTCAGAAAAGTCAGAAAAGTCAGAAAAGTCAGAAAAGTCAGAAAAGTCAGAAAAGTCAGAAAAGTCAG
The DNA here is from genome assembly GCA_004837865.1 of Musa balbisiana. Lineage (NCBI taxonomy): Eukaryota > Viridiplantae > Streptophyta > Magnoliopsida > Zingiberales > Musaceae > Musa > Musa balbisiana. The sequence goes on from PYDT01000487.1 coordinate 35,641, forward strand.
AAAAGTCAGAAAAGTCAGAAAAGTCAGAAAAGTCAGAAAAGTCAGAAAAGTCAGAAAAGTCAGAAAAGTCAGAAAAGTCAGAAAAGTCAGAAAAGTCAGAAAAGTCAGAAAAGTCAGAAAAGTCAGAAAAGTCAGAAAAGTCAGAAAAGTCAGAAAAGTCAGAAAAGTCAGAAAAGTCAGAAAAGTCAGAAAAGTCAGAAAAGTCAGAAAAGTCAGAAAAGTCAGAAAAGTCAGAAAAGTCAGAAAAGTCAGAAAAGTCAGAAAAGTCAGAAAAGTCAGAAAAGTTTTGGATAAATAAGATTCATGGGCTCTTTCCTATTTCTAAAAATTCTCGAGAATTTGAACATGAAAAGAATCCGCTTGATGAGAAATCATCATTTAATTATATGTTAATTCTTAACGTCATCGATGAATCTTCTTTATTTTTATTGGAAGAAGAAAGAAGAATTAATTCAGAAAGTAAAGCAAATCCTTGAGATTTGTATTCGACATAATTACAACCAATCCAAATGATCAAACAACAACTGAAAAAAAATCCATTGGAATAGAAGAAATCAGTAAAAAGGTTCCTCGACGGTCATACAAATTGACCGATGAATTAGAAGGACTGGATCAAGAAAATGGAGAAGAACAGAAGGAAGATTATGAAATTAGTTCAAGAAAAGCGAAACGGGTGGTGATCTATACTGATAACAATCCGGATCCGGATACCGATACTGATAATATTGATCAAGCAGAAGCAGAAGAGGTGGCTTTGATACGTTATTCGCAACAACCAGATTTTAATCGGGGTATAATCCAAGGATCCATGCGTGCTCAAAGACGTAAAACAGTTATTTGGGAAATATTTCAAACAAATGTTCATTCCCCGCTTTTTTTGGATCGAATAGACAAAGTCTTTTTTTTTTCTTTTTTTGATAGATTCTTTTTTTTTTCTTTTTTTGATAGATATAGATATCGAATAATTAATCTTATTTTTAGGAATTCCGTGGGGGGAAACCCAGAATCCGAAACTTCCGACTTTGAGGAGGAAGAGGAAGAGACAAACACTGGGAAAAAAAAAGACGAGGAGAAAAAAAAAAAAGAGGAAGATGAACGGATAACAATATCAGAAATTTGGGATAGCATTATATTTGCTCAAGCAATAAGAGGTTTGATGCTGATAACCCAATCTTTTTTTAGAAAAAACATTGTATTGCCTTCATTGATAATAGCTAAAAATATTGGACGTATGTTATTATTCCAATTCCCCGAGTGGTATGAGGATTTGAAGGAATGGAATAGAGAAATACATGTTAAATGCACCTATAATGGTGTTCCATTATCAGAAACAGAATTTCCCAAAGATTGGTTAACAGATGGTATTCAGATAAAGATTTTATTTCCTTTTCGTTTAAAACCTTGGCGAAGATCTAAAATACGATCTCATCATGGAGATCCAATGAAAAAAAAAGGAAAAAAAGAAAATTTTAGTTTTTTAACAGTTTGGGGAATGGAAACGGAACTCCCTTTTGGTTCTCCCCGAAACCAACCTTCTTTTTTTGAACCCATATATAAGGAACTCAAAAAAATAATTAGAAAAGTAAAAAAGAACTCTCTAAAAGTTTCAAAAGAAAAAACAAGATGGGTCATCAAAATAGTTCTAGTTCTAAAACGAGTTCTAAAACGAGTTCTAAAACGAATAGTTCTAGTTCTAAAACGAATAGTTCTAGTTCTAAAACGAACAGTTCTAGTTCTAAAACGAATAATGAAGAAACTTGAAAAAGTGAACCAAATTTCTTTATTTGAATTGAGGAAGGGAAAAGTACATGAACCAAATGAAAATGCAAAAGATTCAAAAAAAAATAATCAGATTATTCACGAATCGACCATTCAAATTCGATCTATGAATTGGACAAATTATTTACTCATAGAAAAAAAAATGAAAGATCTTGCTGATAAGACAATCACAATAAGGAATCAAATAGAAGGAATCACAAAAGACAAGAAGAAAATAGTTCCAGCCTATCATGATAAAAGACCGGAATTACAAAAACATATTTGGCAGATACTTCAAAGAAAAAATACCCGATTAATACGCAAATCACATTATTTTATGAAATCTTTCATTGAAAAAATATACATAGATATCTTGCAATGTATGGTTACCATTTCTAAGGTTAATGCACAACCTTTTAAAAAAACAATTATCAATGAATCCATTTACAACGATGAAAGAAATCAAGAAGGAATTGATGAAACAGATCAAGATACAATGAACTTTATTTCGACTATAAAAAAGTCCTTTTCTAATCCTAATATTAGAAATGATTTAAACACTTATCACGACTTATCTTCCTTGTCCCAAGCATATGTATTTTACAAATTGTCACAAACCCAATTATTTAACAACCATCACCTGAGATCTGTACTTCAATATCACGATCACGGGACCTATCCTTTTATTAAAGACAAGATAAAGTATTATTGTATGACACGAGGAATATTTGATTCCAATCAAGGCATAAGAAAATTAATAAGTCTGGAATGAATAAATGGAAAAACTGGTTAAAGGTTCATTATCAATATAATTTTTTTCGGAGCAAATTGGTCTGAGTTAGTACCGAAAAAATGGCTGAACTAGAGTCAATCCTAACGTTTGTACTATTCAAACTAATAGAATCAATGAATGTATTCATATAAAAAAGAAAAAATACCCGATTAATACGCAAATCACATTATTTTATGAAATCTTTCATTGAAAAAATATACATAGATATCTTGCAATGTATGGTTACCATTTCTAAGGTTAATGCACAACCTTTTAAAAAAACAATTATCAATGAATCCATTTACAACGATGAAAGAAATCAAGAAGGAATTGATGAAACAGATCAAGATACAATGAACTTTATTTCGACTATAAAAAAGTCCTTTTCTAATCCTAATATTAGAAATGATTTAAACACTTATCACGACTTATCTTCCTTGTCCCAAGCATATGTATTTTACAAATTGTCACAAACCCAATTATTTAACAACCATCACCTGAGATCTGTACTTCAATATCACGATCACGGGACCTATCCTTTTATTAAAGACAAGATAAAGTATTATTGTATGACACGAGGAATATTTGATTCCAAATCAAGGCATAAGAAAATTAATAAGTCTGGAATGAATAAATGGAAAAACTGGTTAAAGGGTCATTATCAATATAATTTTTCTCGGAGCAAATGGTCTCGATTAGTACCGAAAAAATGGCGAAATAGAGTCAATCAACGTTGTACTATTCAAAATAAAGAATCAATGAAATTGTATTCATATAAAAAAGAAAAAAAAAAAAGGAAAAAAAGAAAATTTTAGTTTTTTAACAGTTTGGGGAATGGAAACGGAACTCCCTTTTGGTTCTCCCCGAAACCAACCT
>PYDT01001541.1:0-38990 GCA_004837865.1 Musa balbisiana
GGGTTTTTTTTTTTTTTTCATGCCACCTATATTTATTCTGCAATCAAATTTTTGAATTGATATATAGGGTTGCATGTGACGACTACTATTAATTTAATTTAAGTACTTAAACAGTCAATTTTAGGTCGGATCATAGCATCCAGAGAAAGAGACACTAACATTTATTGTTCCTCTATCCTCTACCAAATTTCAAATTCAAAAAAGATGAAAAAAACCTCCAAATCGCGAAAAAAAAAAAAAAGAAAAAAAAAGGATGGTCTTTTCGAGGATTCTTGCAAGATCACATCAAACGCAAATGAGAGTGAACCAGTTTATGATAGTCATTGTATCACAAAATGTGCATTACTACTTGAGGGCACAAAGATCAACCACTACAATTACGATGACGACGCCGCCGAATAAGATAGATAAATGGTAAGTTTCATGGATTTCGACCAGTGATCCAAATGTACATTGCTTATTATGCGGCAAAAGCTTACGACACATTTATACACTTTCCCGTGCCTGTGGTTTCGCCCGTCCACATTAGGCATGTTTACTGGTTGATGTGGATTACTAGGGAAGCATCTACTATACATCAGCAACAGTCGCACACTAAATTAGTTGGTACTCAATGAATTGCTGCACAGCCTCCGACAACTAACATCTGCATGAACAAAACCAACCACTAAGCCCCACCAAAATACATAATCTCTACTTCCTACTACTTTTTCCTACTGCCCTTCTAAACCCCAACTACAGCTAGAAACCTGCAATTGCTTCAAACATGTAACAAAGATTGTTTTAAGGTGGGAAGTTGTTGGCCCCTAGCTTGGCACACCGTGTTTTTAGTGCATTACCACTCGCGAAGATGATCGCATCCACATCCAGTTTGATAAGTCATTACATCTGTCATCACACAAGGAAATATTGTAGTCAACCTGATGAAAATATGGAGAGTTCAAAAAAAAGATACCATGATAGCATGTTTAATTGAATTGTTGGCATGTACATGACATGGGAAATATGTAGGTTGAATCTAGGTGATCGCGACGCAGCATCACGTGTAACCTAAGACTGGCTGGAAAAGGCAAAGCAGCCTCAAGGACGATATGATACCAGTATATATTTATAGGGTGTGACTGGACATCCATTTGTTATATCAAAGCTATATTTTATAGGTGTGGCCCTGAGCAATGTCTATGCCCTATCGATGGGCAAAGGTCCAATTTTGATATTACAGTATATATTTTAGAGGATATTACAAATTAAGTATTCCCTGTTCCAACACCCAATGGAATTTAAACATCGATGGGGCAAAGGCCTGCAACGGGGAAAAGGTTTTTGCAAATTCGCGTTTTTTTTTCCCAAGAAATATAAAGGATGCCCTGGGATGTTCACCAACGATGGAACTCAAAGCAGAGGCCAGTTTTTCGGCAGTTGATACCCTACCTAGGAGTCCCTATGGAAGGGATTTAAAAATCCAGCGAGGAGGAATTGGTTGGTTTTTTGGGGAGATTTGTTTTAGGAAAAACGCTCCCATTGTCATGTGGGCAAACACGACGAAAGGTGCCCTTTATGGACACATTTTGCAAAACAAGTTGAATTTGTTCTTGTATCATAAGAGATATCTTTTCCCCGTGTGGGTGAACCACATTTGACATCAATAAGTTTTTGTAGAACATCTACAAAAGGAAATGGCATACCAAATAGAATGTGGATCTTTCCCCCTAGTACTTGCCCATTAAAAGGCCCCAACTGAGAAGATTTGATCCTACAAAGGTATGATCAATATTATCAATTGAAACTTTTCCTTTCCTAAGAGCTTTCCAATTTTCGCTCGAAGGGGAGCCCAAAACAACAGTTCCCCCATGGACAAAGTGTTTTGAACAAACGAACGTTGCCTAAACCAGTGAGGCCACCCAAGAATAAAGGCCCCAATGCCAATTTTTAGCGTAAACCCTAAATGAACAAGAAAACCAAAGGCCCCGCGTAAAGGAAGTTTTTATTATTTTATTGTGGTTGTTTTTTTTTAATTGCCCGAAAAGAGGACTTTTTACCAACACAAAGGTATTTACTGTTTTAACCAAATAGTCAAAAGGGGGTGGAGAAAACAATATAAGTTTCCCAAAGGGACCTTGGCCTTTACCCAAGACAATCCAAAAGGAGATAAATGAAAAAGTTGCCCATGCCTGTTTTGTAAAGTGGTGGGATTTCTTCCAATTGCGAGGAAAAAGGGAATACGATGTCCAAGAAAGCTATGGATGGTAGGGTCCCCGTGGACACAAAGAGAGCCCTTTCTTGGAATACACAGAAATGGGGACTTTTTTCGAACCTATTTTATGGGATTCACCTTTTTTTTTTTTTTTCGCCTCATCACAAAGAGCATTATGGTTTGAGAAAGGGGGAAAAACCAATGCAGTAAATGAATTGACATTCGCCGAGAAACACAAGAAACCCAAGGTAGGGACCAATTTGCTAGAGGGGCTTTTTGCTAGGCGCCCCTATTTGTCCCCAAACAAGCTTTTTTTTTTTTTATACGTTAAGGCTGAACTTAGGGCAACTTTCATATTAATTTGCTATGGTGTGGGTTTTTGTTTTTCCAACTAAAGGAATAGTGGGCCCAACGCATATTTTTTAACGCCCCTTTTATTCTTCACTGGAGTAGGCGACAGAATGAAAAAAGACAATACAACCCCCCAAGAGACCACTAGTTTGTTTTTTTTTATCAAGACGTTGCCCTCCACATTTCCTTGGTAAAATTTTTGTGCCTTCTTTTTTGAGGAAACCTTCTGCATTTTTTCACAAGTAATATGCACACCGGAAAGCAAAGTCCAAATAGGCCATTTTTTATGCAAGAGTTATCTCGAGGAGGCCCAAGCCCAAGTCCCAAGTAGCCAACCTTACTCAGAAAATTTGTCTCACAGTAGGGCCAAAGCCACACAGTCAAAATAAACCCCTGGTCTCCATCAACTGTTAAATAAGTAAGGCAAAACAAATTTAACTTCTTTATCCAACCCAAAGGAATAACATCAAAATGCCTAGTTTTTTTTTAAAGTGATCCTACCGAAGGCAAAGGGCCTAAGCAAAAGAGTGAATCGATGAGTAAAAATTTTACAAGGCCAAAATTTTCCTGGATGCGAAGCTCAAGAAGCATCAATCCAGTTCCATTGGTGGTCGATTACGTGGGAAACTGTCCATGCAAAAAAGAAAAAAGAATCATTTTTTTTTTTTTTTCCTTTCCCTCAAAAGGAATCTATTAGTTACCAAAAAAAGATTATCAAAAATCAACCAAAACGCCTAGAACTCGGTTCGATCCCCCCCCATTTGTTAAAGTTTTTAGGCAATGTTGGCAAAATCCACGTTTTTTCAACACTAACTAGTAGTAGTATCAAAGACCCCAAACAGGGGGAGCTTCACAACCAAGGAGATTTAAGATAACCTAGGTGCAGGTGCAAACAATTCGCAAAAAACTTCAACAAGAAAACGTTTTAGCAATAGCACGATTAGAATGCCAACCGGAACTTTTTTCTCCATGAAACTGTTCGCTCCCAAGCTTAAGTGTGGAAACCCGTGGGTCCCCCTATGCCAAATCTACTGTCCCTTTTTTTTTCGGATATATTGCCCATGCCTTAATGCCACACATAAAGGGGTGGTTTATCAGCCCTTGGCAAACCCTCATTTTTTAAATGGACCCCCATCTATCTTTTTTTTTGGCAATGGGTAGGGTGGAAATTCGCGAGAGAATCCACACTCGTAGGCAAAACCCCCAAACACGGCCCCCTCAGGGCTTGTTAAAGTAGCCGTTCCTAAGGTTGGTAGGCTAAGAGGCTTAATGGTCCTAAGGTTTTATGTTTATCCAAGGTTCCCCCCCCCCCTTATTTTTTTTAAAATTTTTTCAAATACTACCCTTCCGGATCATCGCTTTAAAAACGGTTACTGGTCCCCCGTCAGCAGACCATTCCCACAAAACCTCCTTTCCGACGTATGTATCTTTAAAATTATATATATATTTATATTAGAGTGATAATATGAAAAGCGACGTCGCTTCGCCTTGTTTTTTTCCTTCTCCCACGCGGGCGAATCGCCCTTTTTTTATAAAAAATATTTTAATAATATAAACAAGGTCCGGTTATAGAGAAAATTATATATTTGTTATATATAATTTATAATATATTGAAAAAGTTTTTGGTTTACTTTTTTTATAATATAATTATTATTTATGCCGACGTCCCGCCTCGAATTTTTTTTTTTTATTTTTGTGTGTTGTAATATAATATACCGAACCGGTATACACTCGTAATAAGCAGTTAATCGTACGTACCAAAGCGATTGCCCCCCCCCCCGAACTCCCGGTTACGATCCTAATCTTTTCATCCCTTTGGCTGCTATCACTCCGATCCTTCAAACCAAGTTTTAAATAAATCACCTTTTTTTTTGCCCAAGACTTTGCAAGACAAGGACCTAGCCCTTTGGACCACTTTGTCCCCACATAAATCATTCTTCCTAACAAGTGGAAGGTGTGACCATTTTTCAGTCCGTCAAATAAAAAGTGGTTTTTTTTTTTGAGTTATGCTTTATATGACCTCCCCAAAAGCACGCGTTCCGCCCATATAACTGAAGTACATTTTTTGCTCCCATTGCTTTTCCTCAGTTTTTTTTACCTACCATAAGCTTTTTTTTTTTTTTTTTAACATTTCCCCCCCATTAGTAGACCTTTGTAGGTTTTTGGGGAGGTAACCACTTTTTTTTTAAAAACAAATTGGGTAAACACCAAAGGTTTGTCACAAATTTTATGCAAAAATTACCTATTTTTCACCATGAATAGTTGGGTAGAAGGAACTTGGGGCAAGGAAAACACCGTGCCCCCAGAAAAAATCTTTGGAGGGAAAAGGTGGGTACTAGAGCTGCACCCCCTGGACATGTACAACTTTTTTCGTTCATGCAATTTTTATCACCCATTATCCCACCATACATTTTTTTGTCCATGTGGGTTCCACCCACGTTAAGAAGTGAATGAGATTAACACCTGTCAAGGTTTTTTTGAGATCGTATAGGTTTTTTGTTTTAATCTCTTAATATATTTACCAATTCCCTTTCCTGTTTTCATCCTAGCAAAAACTTCATAAACAAACCCATGTTAGATTTCCTAATGTTTGTTTTCATATCAATCATGAGTTATCCCTTTAGGTTCTAACTAGATTTCACGGTCCCACACAACCTACTGGTTTATTTTATGTCACTTAATTATCTTCTCCACAAAAACCTCCCAAAGTGGCAATATTTGTTGAAGAGGTCCCCCCCTCCATTCACGACCTAAAAATCATAGCGCGGGAAAATTTAAATGTTCCAAACAATCCCAATTTTTCCTACGAAGCTTAAATCCATTTTTGTCCCCTTGTTGAAGTGAAATGTTCCCCCCCCCTTACCCAATGTTTGCGTCCCCTTGCCCCATGGTCCCCCCCCCCCCCCTTACAGACAAACTCACCCAATGTTTTCCCTTGACCATATAGACCCCACTTTTTTTGGCAAATCAGGCGATGTTCAACGCTTGCAAGGAAATCGGTGATCACCTCCCCGCCTACAAGTATTTTTTAATCAAAGCATGGCAACAGTGATGAAATTGTTAAGATGTATCTGCTTGATGAACCTGGGGCCCTTTGCTATTATCCTCTTGACGATCATCAAACCACCGATGCCCCCCCTCTAGCCAAGTCAATTTACAAATAAGGCTTGACACATTGGCACCCAAAATTAAACTTCTTTTCTAACTCCCCATCAGGGTTTGCCCTTCTCGAATTTCCCCAATTTTTCCCCTATCACCAACCTACACCCACATACTCTAATGGTTTAAATCTTCCCTTGGCTTAACTATGTTTCCCAGGAACCTCATGTAGTTTAGCCGCATGTAGAATCTTTTTTTGTTTTTAAAAGCGCATCACAAACTAACTATCCCTTTTTTTGTTTGCACTAAAAACAAGTTTTTGAATGTCCCCTCATTTTGTGTGTGGGGGTCCGAACCCCAAGTTGCGTACATTTCTTTTGCAACACCATAAGAGGTCCCACTCCGTTGAAATGATTTATCGTCCTCTAATCCTCTTGAACCCCTTGTTTAGATTGTAGGATTTGTCATAATCCCTCTTTTTTAGGGCTGAATTGGCTCCTCAGATTGAAGGAAATCCATACTATGAAGTAAGGGCTCCAATACACGTTTTTTAAAAACTCTAACCAAACGCCCTAAAATGTCCCCCCCCAGTTTTTAGTTTCCAAAGTCTTTTAAGGGTCACCATTTTCCAACATCATTGTTGTCCCCGACTTCCCATACTAATCATCGTCATGGGAGCTTTTTTGTAGTATGCAATGTCATATACCTCCGTCCGTTTTTTTTCTCAAATCGTAATAGTTTTTTCAGGCGTCAGTTCTACTCCCCTAAAAGGGCCCGCCCTTTTTTCTTTCATGCTCTGGAGGCCAACCTTTCCCCAATGCATTTTTGCTACTTGGGAAATAAAATCCTGCCAACCAACAGACCTCCAATTCATTCGGATTTTTTTGTCCCCCCCCTTCACACAACGGAATTTATGGTCCCGATTAATGTAATACCATCCATAATGGCTACGTTTTCAACCCCTAAATGCAACCGAAACAATTTTTTTTCTACTCTTGGAACCATGTTTTTCCATAATAAAAGTTTTTTTTTTGACCATAATAAGATCACAAAATTTTTCTACTCACCAAACCTGTGGCCCAGATTTTGTTGATTCTACAACTTTTTTGTATATCTATGCCTAGATCCCAGCAAAATCTAAGGCCTTCATCTGAAGTGCATGTCGCCCTTAAATTAAGTTGTTAAGGGATCCTCATGGCACCCTATTCCCTTTTCAATGATTCACATGGAAATCTGTCTTAATCGACAATAAATCTAGGGTTTTTTAATTTTTTTTCTTATAATCCATCCGGTAATTGGCAAAAAGAGCTTGCTTTAGATTATAACAATAATTATAAAACCAACCTAATTTGCCAATAAAGTTTTGACCTAGAGATTATATCAATTTCGTTGATTGAAAGGAAATCAACCCGGAAATTTTTCCGGAATTTTGATGTGTTTCCTTTTCTTTAAGTTAAAAAGCCCCTCACAATGTTTCTTCACTCATGTTTAAAGGAAGTGAAGACAAAAATTGTTTTTAAAGATAATTGTGAGTTTGTCCAAGCTAATAGGAGTGAAAAAGGAAGTGTAAAAAGTATAAAAGAAAAATGATAGGAAGAATTGCCCCTAGTTTTTAAAGGGCCCAAAAGTCCATATTTTTGGGGGCTAATCCATTTTTTTTGGTAAATACCTCCAACCAATTTTGAGAAATATCAGTCAGACCTATACCAACTAGCATTGTAAACCACCCAATAGTTTGATTCCATTAAAGAAGATAATCCTTCAAGTCGTAAAGAAAAGGGCAAGATCCACTGAAAATAATAATTTTAGGGTAAAAATCCATCAATTGGGTGCCACACAGTTTTGCCAATGGGATGCCAAGCACTCACACCCTGGTGTTTTGGTTTTTAATCACCCATGCCAGATCCCTTACAGGGATGTGGCCCCCATCAAATTTGCTTTGTCGTTGGGATTTTTGCGGCAAGCATTTGGTTAAGCAAGCAACTAAAGTCCTATTCCCCATGCTTACACCAATGGAACCAATTACTATGGGTTTATCCAATGGCAAAATTTTACCAAGCAAAGCTTATGCAAGGCCATCCAATTGGCATTCTTCCTGGTTTTGACAACCTAAGCCCACTGCCTCAATTTTTTGGGAAATCACCCTCAATCAGCCACATCCTGCCTGTTTGACACCGTTCCCTAAGGAATTTTTTTGAGTTTTTTCTTCCAATGTTTCCAACCAAGGCAATCCGTGCCCATAATGGACTTTTTGTTTCGCAATAGAGCAAACGCATTTGTTTTTGTCTGCCTAGCTGCCTCCAAAGGATTTCATAGGTTTTTGTTTTTTGTTTTCCCCCTCAAAGGCTTGCCCCACCCTTGATAATGCCACTTTTCCACAGTTTGGTATAAGTTGATAAGCCATGCATATCGAAAATCCAGCCCGAGGAGAAAAATCTTCTATGTTGAATGACAAACTATACTCCAATTTCCCCCCCATTCCTCACCCTGATTTTAAAATGCCATGCAGTACACAGTTTAGGTTTGGTGTCCAACACGAAGACATTTTCAAATTATACCCGTAAATGCCCCCCCCACCACATGTCCAACAACTCTCCCTTTGTCACACTTTCCCTTCTTTTTACATCCCCAAGAAACCCTTTCTTGGACTCACATGAAATGAACGCTTCCCCCTGTTTTCGATTTTGTGGTAATAGAATTCCGTTTTTTACAAAATATATTGCTGAAACAGGGACACATCAGTTCGTAACAGAAAAAGGCGAAAGTTATATGACGCAATATAAAATAGATTAAAAAGGAACCTGGCCTGTGGCAAAATTTCACTTCTCAACAGCACATGAAACTGGCATCTCCGATTCCACCATTTAAAAATTGGAAAACACATAAAAGGTGAAAAGAGGGAAAAAATAGGTCCCAAGAAACATACAACAAGCAGAAAATTGAAGAGAGAGAATCGACCGCCAGAACAGAAAGGAAACAGATGGTTTTTTCCTGAAATTCGCTTTGCCAAACGATTTCAACTCCCACTGTATACTCATATTAGGGCTTTTTGGCTTGATGACAAATGGTTTCAGTGTCAAGAATAGGGAACACAAGCAAAAATTTTTAACATGTCCTAATCTTCCCATAAGATCTAAAGGCCTTGATCCCAATTTTTATCCAACACGCCCTGCTAAGCAAAAGCACGTTCATCTATTTCCACTTATGAAAACTAACCAGGTAAAAAAAACACCACCCTAATGCCACCCATGGAATTTAAAATTATTTTGTTTTTTTTATTTCATTTATCAACTACTATGGTGGCAAATTTAATGGCTAACAAAACAAAAAGAATGCCACCACAAACTAGAGAATTTTATTGATCCCACAAATAAAATATTTATTTTCCAACAACAGACAGCGCTTTTAGGTCCCCTGCCCTAAAAAATTTCCACTTGTTCCCCCTCCACCCGCAATAACCCCGACGCATCCCATGGAAATAAAGTCCAAACTAACTCTTAGTTGGGCAATTGAGGCTGTTTTGTTGAATATTGCCTCATGCATCTAACCTATTTGTTTTTTTTTTAAGCAAATGTTAACTTCCCTTTTATAATAATACAAATTTTGAACTATGGTAGAGAAAACTTAAGCCACCAAAAATTTAATCCATTTTCCTTCTTTAATAAAATTAAAATTAAATTCAACTATCAAAATGGAATTGTGGACGGGAAGCCAGAAAATACATGCATAATTTTTGACCCCAATGGAAAGGGTGTGGAAAATGTTTTTTTTTCACAACAAACACGTTTTCCTTATTTAAGCTCTCATAGAAAAAATTTTTGGATGCATATCACTTTTTTTTCGTTAACTCAATGAACCAACTAGCAAGACCCTCCATTAAATTTAGTCCCCATATCCAACATGACAATCAAGGTTTTTTTTTAAATGCTTCCACCAGGCTGGAAACGTCAAAAACACTGTATGTTTAACCCATCCAATCCAGTTTATCGAATGGAATCATAAAAAGAGTGTTCCCCCAAGTCCATAAATGCCCAAATTCATTTTTTTAACTCTTTTTTTATTTAATCATTAATTAATATCAGATGGGAATTTTTTTCCCCATATACCCATCTAAGACATTCCCCGTATATAACGAACCCATAGTTTTATTGGCAAACTGGTAGCGACCCCCGTCCCACTAAATTTCCGATGACAAACAAGCATTTTTTTTTTTTATGTTCCTTCGGCTTTTCTTATTGCCCTTAAACCTTCATATTGGTTAATTTGGTCCTCTTAAACCATAGACAAATACAATTACTTTTTTTTGTTCTTTTTTTAATTATTTAACATTCTTAACATGTTTTTCCCCTTGTTAATCCCAATCTTTTTTTTGGTCCCCCCCCTTCCCTCGATTGAATCAGAACAATTGGATTATACGTTATCAATGGAAAAGATTTCCCTTCATTTGAACACTGTCACAGCTATGGGGTTCAGAAAGCAACCTATAAGGTTTACCGACTACAAATAATGGGGTCTTTTTTTTTGTTGTTTGTATTTAGCCAAAAACCTACAAAATTGCACATAAGAAGCATTTGAAAACCATAAGGATGTTTACAATACAAACCTCGTCATAGGTTAAATAACAGAAAAAACACCATTGTGGAGTAGTTGAATTTCAGAAAATAAGTAATCCTCTTTTTCCCAAATCATTGTTTCATGTTTTTCTAGGCGAAAACTGGTGGCCAGCCATCCAGCACCTTGTAGCAGAGGAGCTTTTCAATATTCTGAATCTGCACAAAAAGTAAGTGTTTTAGCCTAACGCCCTCCCGTCAGATATAGTTGGCAACATATTTAATTAATTTTCTCACATGTAAATTAAGCCTTGTTTGAATGTCAGTGAAAAACAAAGACAGGACCCCCTAGTTTACCACTTTGAAATGATGATCCCTGAAATCACTGCTAAGCTTTGCTTGTGACGAACTAGATCTACTTTTGCATTTTTTTCCCCCTCCCTTTTTTTTTGCCACTTCCAAACAACGTTTGATGAAAACGAAGCGTGCAAATTTTTTCTCCCAGCCACCCGCTCATTTTTTTACATCGCCTACTAAGCAATCTTGATGAAAACGTACCACCAAAGAAACCTGGAGACACCTGTTAGTTTACCCTGTCCCCCCTTGCTCCTTTCTCAAGTACTTCAGCAACAAACCTTGCCCCTTCTTTGAATCCTAGGGACCAAGGCCGATTTTGAGCTAAGAGTAAAAATGATATTTTTTCCTGAATGAACCATACTGACCAAACAAAAAGCTACGAATAGCCCCCCAGTAAAATACCAATTTTTCCCTGCGCCATTTCCGGGTGTGTTAAGTTTTTGTTTTCGGCCCTCTGCCTAGCTAAGAATTGCCAAGTTTCAGCCTCCTCTTTTTTGTTCTTACTCAAAACTCCTTTTTTTTTATTCGTGACAAGATCTAGCCGAGCTCCCACCGTTGTCCCCCCCCCCCTTCCACGTTCGACACTAATCATATCCACTCAATCTCATCATCAAATGCTGGTTTTAAGTCGATGAAATTCCCCTCCCCCTTCCTTAATAATCTGCCACACATGTTTTGCTCCAGCTTCTCCGGAGGCAGCTTCCTGTCAGGTTTTTATCACTCCAAGTTTTGTTTTTTTGCCTTTTCTTCCTCCGAAAGTTCCCCCCCCCACTATCCCCTCCCCTTTTATTCCAAATCCTTTGGGCCCCCTTTTGTCTTCTTTCCACAGCAAGGTGCGCGGCCTAACAATGTCAGTCACGCTGTGTCACTGGGCTTTTTTGTCTTTTTGCTTTTCAACCACCACCAGGAACATGCACGGTGGAGGCCCCCTGATCCCCCTCCCTCCAGCCATCCTCATGTTTTCCAGAGGTGGGGCCTGTCTTGGGGGCTGGTGTGATTGGGAACAAAAATAGGCAAACTCGCCCCTCAATGGCCCAGGCCCAATCCTCCTGCAATTACCTGCACAGAGTGTGCTCAACCCCCCCCAATGACAATGGACTCCTGCCCCTTGGGAATTGTAAAGTCCCATTGGCAAATTGCCAAAAAGGGTTGCCCGACATCCTCAGCGGAAAATCTTGTTGGGGGACCTTTAACCAGTTTCCTTGGCCAAAGCCCGGTACTTCACAGTGCCAAGATCCCCAATTGGGTGCTTTATGGATTGTTTTAAGTAAGTGCCATGCCGGCCACGGGCCCTTTACGTCGACCCCGCCTTTTGTTATTGAACACCCAGCCCCTACTTTTTTGCTTTTCATCACTTCGAGAGCACAAAAACACAAACCTTTGAAAGGCCCTGCCACAGAAAGTTTTTTTTCTTCTCGGCTTGGAAATGGGCCCACCACTGTAAATTCTGGACACCCAAGCTCCGGACGACCTGGGGGCTTCTTTTTTTCCCCCCATGCCCTTTTTGGATTTTCCTTTTGTTTTGTTTTTCCATGCGGGGTCAGGTGGTGGGAACCTTCTCCCTTCCCCAAGAACAAAAATCTTAATTTTGTGAATAGTATTTGGTTTGTTTTGGCCCCTTTGGGAGGTCTCTCGCTTCCTCCTTCTCTACACCCTCCGCTTTAGGTTTGTTCTCCCCATGGCAGAGACCCTAAGAAACACTCAGCTTGCGAGAGAACGTGCAGCAGGCCGACGTCCGTAAGGGTGGGCCCACTCCCGGCGCCCGCCTGCCAGCTACTGGCCTTTGGGGTGGGTTATAGAACAAGTTGGGGGCCAGAGAAAGCCTGCGATGAGTGTTTAAAACCCCACTCATCGCAGGGGCGACCATCTTGCCGAGGCGGACTGGAGGGTCTTCATGTGGGCCCCCTCAAGCCGCCCGGGAAGAAGAAAGCGCCCGCCCTTCTGGAGCTCCCGGGCGAAAGCCCTTTCCCCTGCGGAGCTCATGCAATTCTCCTTGCGCGGTGATCCTGGGAAACGCCCATGCTAAATTGTGACGCCTGCGGCCCCCCCATGACCATTGGCAGCGAAAGGCATGGTCGGGCCAGGGGACGAATTCGCTTGGAGATGCATCGTCCCCCCCCGAGCCAGCCGGGTGGCGGGGCCCGTCCCGCCGGCCTTGGAGGTTGCCTTGGCGGCCGGGGGAGTCCGCGGTCCGTTTTTTTTGCGGGTTTTTTCGACCTCGAGGTGCAAGGGCTGGGGTGATATGAGTGCTTTGGGGGGTTCCCTTGTTTTTTCAGGACCTTTGCGAGGTTGTTTACAACCTTTGCCCCTTGCTCCCTTCCGCCCACCCGTGCCTTCCCCCGGGAAAACCGTCGCCACCGGCCGCCGCCGCCTAAGGGGCCCCCCGACCCAGCCCATGAAATCCCCTCATATGGGCGGAAGCCCCCATCCTAGGGCCTAACTCGAATCCTCCCTATGGGGGTTATCGAATCACCGGCCCTTGCGATTCGGGGTGATTCCCCCGTTTTTATTGGTTTTTTGGGGCGGGCCGGAACCCTAGATTGTTTACGAAAAAAAGAAGTCTCCACCGGATTTTCCGTCAATTTTCCCCGGAGTCAAAACGTAATCGAAGGAAAAAATTGGAAAAAGGGTTTTTTTTTGGGTTTCCCCGCCCCCCCCCCCCCCATCGTTTCGGGAACTTGGGAAGAGAAGAAAGAGACGCGAAAAAGGGAGGAAGTTTGCCGGTAACAAAGAAGTGGAGGTTGGTGACGCTCGGGGAGGAAGACTAACGAACAAAACGCAATGGACCACGCGGCGCGTCCCCTCGTTTTTTCGTCCCTTGTGACAAAGGATGGCTTTTTTTTTTTTTTGATCTCCCTGCCCTGTTCCCCTTAAAGAATAACCCTTCTTCCCACTCGACCCGTAACGTTTCCTCTGCACCATTGGTGCACCAATGGGGCCCCCCGCAATTGCCCCTACCATCAATCTCTCCCAATGTCGAAAGCAGGTAAAAAATTACGGCGAAAAGAAAACCGGAAATTCGATGAGTATTTTTGCCCCCCCCTTTGATGCGGCCCCCCAGTCCGGTTTTCGGTGGAGCGGAGGAACTCGGGTGAGAAAATGCACGACCCAGCACACACGTGCCTGCCTGCAAGCGCACGTGCTCCAATTCTTTCCAAGGTTTTTTTTATTTTTTTTTTGACGATTTTCCTGAAAAGTTTTTGTCCTTTTTTTTTGTCTTTTTTTTGTTTATTTTTTTTTTCCTCCCCAGAGGTATCCCTTTAACCTTATTTAAATGTTTTTTAACCCTAAAGTTTTTCCCAAGCGAACACAATTCCATTTTTTTTCCGCTTCATCCGGGCCTTTTTGTCCCCCTATCATGAAAATCCCTAGTATTCAAAATGAAATAAACTACTCCCTATTATTTTTTTTTTTTTTTTTTTAAGTTAATATTTAAAGAATCCTCTATACTCATAAAAAATAAAAATTGTTTTTTTTTTAAACCTCCGTTTTCCTTTCCCTTACGTCCATTGATCGAAAATTTTTCCTTACTTTTTCCGTTTTATCCATGTAAGCACGTGCGATTAATTTTGTTTTGTCCACAGAGTTTGAATGAACGTGGAAAAAAATAGATTTTTAAATATTTTTTTTTAATACTTTATTAAAAAATTTTTTTTAATTAACTTTGAAAAAAATATAGAAAACCAAAGCATTTAACTCCCATGTGAAAGGATAAAAACCAAGTTTGTGGGGTTGCTAATTCCCAAAATCAAGTAAGAGTTTATAAAAATAATTTATTGTTAGATTTATTTAAGAAAGAATACCTTTTTGGCTCAAAATTAAGCACTCCGGAATGATAATTTTGTTTTTGATCGTAAACATATTTCTCCACCGGTAAGATAGCGGAAAACCAGAAATAGGAAGTTTGTAGCTCGACCATTGGGGCACTGGTTTATCAAAGAGCAAAGTGAGTCCCGAGCATCCCTCCCAATCATCGATGGAATGTTTCTTTCCCCCTTCCAAAATAAAGGCCCCTATGTTTTTGCTTCTTATTTAGATCTGTGCTATTTTTTATTCTTTTTCCGATATTTTTGGGTTAGGCGGCACCACCAACCCGCAGTGCAGGCTCGCAAACCTCCATGCTGCCAAACAAGTGGTCTCCAGCGTCCCCCCTGTTTCCACGGGAAGACTCACAAATGAAACCAAACATAGAAAAAGAAGAAGGACTTAAGCTCGTGCGTGCAAGCCATCCAATCTGTAGCCGCAACTGCCCATGTCCTGAGGACGCTTTACTCCTCTTCCTCATCCTCTCCCCTCCCAATGATTACCAGTCCGTACAGCCTCTAATGGACCGTTCGGCACCGAACCTTCTGTTAGAGCCTTTAGCAAATCCCGAAGGGGGAACCGGTCCTCCCCGTTGTCAACCAGAATAATGAGATCTATATCTTATGTGTTTAGCCAAGGCGTCTGCTTCCTGGGGGAGCTCGAATGCAGTGCTAGAAAACACCGAAAAAATTAACGAAGAACAAACCAAATAATCCCTTTCGTTTTACCGTTTTTTAACTACCCATAAATAATAATAAATAAATTGAAAAGTTAAACAGTGATATAATTTGTTTGTAATTTCAATTTTGTACTTTTAACCTTTTTAATGTTTTTAATGGTTTTTTTTTAAAAAACACTTTCAGCCAATAATTTTTAATACAAAATATCTACGAAAAAAACTAAGCTCCAATGCCTATCCCTATTGTCCCAAAATAGTTTCCCTATTGTAAACGAAGAAACTCTTGTCTACGTTCAACCTATTAGAACATATAAAATGAGTTTTATAGGTAAAATGTATATTTTTGTTACATAACTTAAGTTATCAAAACAGATATATATCAAGGGATAGGAGTTTTTATAAGGTTTTTTAAAATTATATTTTTTGTTTTATCGATAACTTTTAAGTATCAACGAGAACCCCAGTTTTTTAAACACAGAAAGGTTTGGCACTCACATAGTAGAAATATTGTCCCGTAAAAGAAGGACCCCTCCAAAGCCTCGATTTCAAGATTTGTTTCAGCGAGGACTCCACCACACCATTTTTTTTTTTTCGAGAAGGAATTTTTTCTTTACGTTTACATGAAAAGGCTGGAAAAACGAATTAGGGAAATGAACGGGTTACCTTCCACTCCGGCGTAAGGCTCCGACCCACAAAAGCCTAATAATTAAACTAATATACCTTCCAAAACTGCTTTCAGTTACCTTGCATCCTCCATTTCTTCCTCCGCCCTTTTCGATTTGGAAAGACGAGACTCTTATTTGTCCACAGAACTATTGCAAACGGCAAGACCAAAGATTAATTCCCCTGCACAGGCACGAAGGAGAGTTTTTGCCTATTGGAGGGCTGGGCGGTTGATAGGGATTGTGGTTGTTTGCGACGTCCATGCCTCCCAAGGCACGTCCCTCTCCCTCTGGACCTTACTTCATTTCGTCTCCGCCCTTCCTTCGTGTGCCGAAAGGCCCGTGAGCCCCTCCCCCCCCGTTGGTAACCGACCGGAACGCTGTTTTTTTATACCCCTCCCTCCCGGCAAAGAAGAACACCGAGAGCCCTGCATTTTCCTAGCCTTTTCCACTCCTGGGCCGCCCAGACCACGAACATGACCGAACGAGCATCACCAGTTTCCCTGTAGCCATTCCTAATAAAACCCCCCTATGGACATCCTCTCTAATGCTCCAATTACAACACCGGATGTCCCCATCAGGGAAACTATTTGTTTGTCAGGCCTTATATATAACTAATTACCCCTAAACAGGAAACCCCCAGCGCATGGATTTGTATCATAGCCTAAAAAAATCTCCGGTTTTTTTCGTTTTCTTTTTTGGGGATTCCGCGGTCCCCTTGCCATTCCACGTAGAAGTCCGCCCTAAGTTTTTTTTATATTTAACCTGGAAACACCCCCTTTTTTTAGGTCTTCTTTTCTCGCCTCGCCCTACCCGGTTTTTATGAAAATAGTGGTCCTCCACAAAGCTCAATCCTACAATTCATCATCCTATACTTATTTCCTAGTGGCCTTTTTGCTGTAGTTATGGCCAATCCTAAGGTCACTGAAATTTTTTTTTGTTTTCTTTGTCGGACCCCACAGGCCCCCCTACCCTAAAAATCTTTAATTTTTTTTTTTTAATGTGAATTTTCCATTTACTTAAAATATAAGAATATATTTTTTTTATAAATGAATTTGTTTTTTGATTAAAAAAAAATAAATTATTTAATATTTTCCTTAAGAGATATCTTAAATTATAACTTTTTTCTTTCATGGATAATAATTTTTACAAATCCCTTCGCTTTGTCTCCTCCTTAATCATGTGGTTAAAGTTTTGAATATCATATTTTATGGCGTTTATCGATCAACGTCCGATACAATACGTCCGAGCTATATCGCCACATAAAACTACATTTAGAATTATAATCGGTATACCGCCCCATATCCAGTGGGGTATGGTCCGAATAATTACCAACCATAACGAATATCAAATAAATTAAATTTACATATCTTCCTTTTGTTGTCCCCCCGTTTGTTATATTCCCAAGACGTATTTTTTTATATTATAATGTATTTATATATTAAAACAAAATTTCTGATTACTATCCTGAAATTTAAGGCCATAAGCATATCTTATTATTTATTTTTTATTTTATATTTTAAGATTAATTTTTTTAATAAATACAATAAAAATATATATTATGATGTTTGTTTACACTTTGTCCCGAGAATTGACCGCTCAGCGTGATCAATCGCCTATCGTCGGTGATGATACTCGCCTCCGGCGGGTGTGGGATTCTGCATGTATCGCATGTGCCTCTTCGAAGACGAAAGACATCAACACGTGAATTACATCTAAAAATCCCTTTCAAAAGGTACCATACAAAACACTAAACAATCTCATCTTATTTCGGCTGTAGATGGCCGAACCACGTTTATGCCCTCCAACCACTAAAGAATACTGGAGGGTTAGCATCCAACGTAGTTGCATGCGTCCAACTAATGTTAGAGACTATTGAGTGACCACTTTCACCGAGTATGGGGTTCTGCATGTTCGATAACACCGCCCCAAAACCTGCGGTGTGTCTCGTCACCCTTTGCTAAGGCCCATGGGCCAAGAGACCTTGCTTTAGGGTTGAATCTGCCCTTGGACGTTTATATCCAGCCAGCAATCATTTAATATCGTGCATGCGATCACATCCAACACCCCTGCCACCTCGTTCTGTCTCCTTGATGAATTTACAGCTACTACTCCACTACAGCCTTTATAGGAATGCTACACAATTTGGTTGGAATATCTAAGGCTTTTTTCCCTTAAAAATAATGTTATCGCGTGCGATCATGCACTACCCCATCGGTGTCTGGCAACTTGAACAAAAACTATAGTTTTTGATGAGATCCAGCATCCATATCCTATTACGATGATTAATTTTTGATGCTAATCCGAGGTAGATCTCGAGCCAAACAGCCATGTGAAAGCCTCCATAATCTATAAGAGACGAACTGGCACGGATCCATCCCGGTTTTTCTACTACATTATTATGCCCATAATATCCTTCGATGCATAATTATACGAGAAATACCATCTAATGGAGCATCAGCGTGCCTCTCTACCTTGAGCGGAAGGAACGATGGAGAAAGTATCAAGCAATCCCCTAAAGGATCATCGTGACTCGGCTTCAGTTTCCACGACGTATGCAGCATTCGAGTTTGAATGACACTAGTATGGTGTGCACGACGAGGCCTTCTCCAAGTTTCCGACGATGATCTTTCCTTTTCTCTTTCAATGTATCTCCACCACGGCAACCGATTCCATTCCAACCAAAGATGATGATGATGAATGATGATGTGAATTTCTAGCAAACTCTGGCGCCAAACTCTCTCACAACAAATTGTGATACCAACCCATCTTACCACCCTCCTCATCCCAGCTCTGAATCTTGTGATTTGTTTGAGGATGAAGTGGTGGGAAAGATGTCACTCTTCCTAATGTTTTATTTGGATGTGATTTTATATTTTCATATTTAAATGTCAGCGTTATAATAATTCTTTTTCACCGTTTCAACATTGGAGATATCTATCTTATTATTGATATATATATATTATAGTACCTAGTTTGTTTGATAATTTCAATTGGCTTAAATTGTTAGCGCATCATATGCAAATCCATTCGGGCCTTAGATAATAATATTGATGTTGATTTTACATCTTTAGAAGAGTTATTATATGAGTGAATAATTAAAAGAGAAAGAAAAGAAAAAGTCGGAGCGGTGCCACAAATTGACCGAACCCTAACACAGTATTTATGGGGCCCCCGGCCGAATACTGGGCTCGATCTCCAAAGGGCGGACCCATTCCACATAGGCACGGCGAATCTCTTCCGCGCAATCCCCCGCTTCCCTCTCTGATCTATTCTTATCCGACCATACGACTCCGCCCATCGTTTTTCCTCGCCTCCAAACAAGCATAGCGCCGCAGAGCCGCTTCATCCTCCCTGGCGTGTCTGCCTCTCCGCCTCTCTTCACCGCCCTCTCCGCCCCAGAGTTCGAACTCTATCCCATCTGCCCCCGCTCCTCTCCCTCCAACCTCATTTCCTGGTAGCCCACTTCGCATTCCACACCTCGAGTGTGAATCAAGTCTTCTACTCGCTTTCCCTCGCAGCCCGGGTGTCCACCTGAGAAACCTCAGCATTGGTGCCCAATTATTAATCAGGCACCGGCCGCGCCACCTCCTGGTGTCCGGGTACCGCTGCCAGCCACCACTGAGACTCTCCGCCGCCCCCCCGTGAGGTTAGGTGCTTCTCGCTTTCCCCCATGGTGTTAATCCCAAATGCTGCCAAGTTGTTTGCGTATTTGTGTTGAATTTGATAGGGGAAAGAATTGATGAGCAGCTGTAACCATCGGCCGGTCTTCCCGTTCTCTCGGCATCTGTGGTCAGGACGAGCTGAGCTGTTGCCTCTGCTGATGTCTCGACCCAGATCGGCGGGCGTCATGATCATCGGGCGACCGGGGCCCCGGCAAGTTCTACCGTCGTCGCGCAATCCCCCTCGTCGACCTCCTTCCCCGAGATCAGGTGGTCCGTGGCGAGACCACTTTTTAACTTCCGACCCCGAGGACCCGCCGGCTGTCCGATGAGCAATTGACGTCCGCGACCGCGCCGCCCGGGCGAGCCCCTCCCGGTGGCCGCCACCAGTGATCACCATGGTCGATCGTCCCGCTCGGCGCCACCGAGGACCCCCCCGGGGTTGCGGCCCCATCGACTTGAGAATGCACTCACCGTAGGGCGTCAAGGCCTTCGAGCCCGGCCTGCTCGCCAAAGGCCAAACATTGGATTCTCTATGTCGACCGAGGTCAATCTCTTGGGAACGACCACCTGGTTGACGTGCTCCTGGACTCCGCGCCTCCAGGGTGGAACACCGTGGAAGAGGGAGGGCACTCCATTTCCCACCCCGCTCGGTTCATCTTATCGTTTCCGGGAACCCCGAGGAGGTGACTCCGGCCACAGCCTCCTGGACAGGTTCGGAATGCACTCTCAGTGGGGACGGTGAGGGATGCCGCGCTGCGGGTCAAGATTTTGATGAGAGTAGCTTTTTTTGGGGGGGTTTGATCAAGACCCCAAGCGGGTTCAGGAACCTTACCGAGCAATAGCCATAGGTTTAGAGCTTTTCCAGCCATATTGCATCGGCACGTATCTCCCTTTCTCGGTCAAGACGATCAACTGACCTTCGTGTGAAAAAAGAAATTTTCTCTAAAGTTTGTGCATAGCTGAATGTGGGATGGGTCTGAGAGGGAATATTGTCTCCAATAGGGCTGCCAAGGGCTTGTGTCTGCATTGAAAGGGAGGGCAAAGTGACTCAGAAGAACATAGCCACGGTCATTCCAAAATGTTTGAGACACCGGCTCAGGAAGATTCCCTTTGACTTCGATAGACTCTGGTTTGCTCGTCACGTAAGTTCTATGAAGGTCTTTAGCTGAAGCATGTCACTCGAGAGGTAAATATGCAAGGTCCCAGGAAATTATATGGCCTGTTTTCCTTTGGATCATTCTGCATAACCTTTGATAGACCTTATTTTGTCCTCAATGTTCTACTTTTTATATGCAATTTATTTATTTTATTCATAAAGTGCCTGGCTTTGAAAGTACACATGATTCAATCTGTAAGGATTTTCTTACTTTCATAATGATTTTTTTGAATATTCCCAACAGATAACCCAAACTAATGCGCCCATATGCAAAACCCTTTTTTTGGCATTTTAGTTTTTTTTGTTTTTTTGCTATTTATCAAAGAACGAGAACATAAGGGAAAATGTTTGAGTGATGCCCCTGTTTTGGTAAGAGGTTTTTTTTTGTTTTTTTTTTTTGTTATTAAAAAATGCTTTCCTTCGATTGTATGTTAAATAATCTCAGTAAATCATAAATTTTGATTAATCCGTAAAATAATTTTTAAGAGAACTTTCCCTACATGTAAGGGCAGGTTATTTTTGTGAAGAGGTAGAATCCCAATAATTTTATCATCAATTTTTGTATGGTGCCAAAAAAGGAAAAAAAAAAAAAAACAAAATTGAAACGTTTTTTGATTAATAATTTTTTCCCTCACCCAATTTTCCCCCCACCAAAATTGGGTTGACCTTTTTTTGGCGCCAATGGGGTAAAAATTTGGAAAACACGGTGGGGGTCCCATGGGCGTTCAGCCCAATTTTTTTAGTTGTTTTGACCCCCGTTTACTACCCATATTTTTTGAAATTGGTTACCAAGCCCCAGAATTTTTTATATACCAATTGTAAAACATAGTTAAACATGAATGAACCTTTGGACAAAATACCGATAAGCATTTATTTGCCCATTGAGAAAAAAGAAAATTCTTGCTTTTTCACACCCTAATGTCAAAAAATTGAACAAGTATGACCACTGCCATTTAGACATAATATTTAGAGATAATCCTAGATTTGTTTGTTCCTTTTGCATTCTCCTTTTCATCTATAGCAACAGGGGACCCCTTTAGGGCCTGAAAACACTTGAAAGGGAGGATGAGTTTTTTTTTGAGTTAAATGTGAATAATTTGAAAGAAAACCCGTATATCTTCTTAGTCTATTTTAGCAATTTGATACACATTTTTTTGTTTTTGTACCAAGAAAAAGTTACTAATTCACAATCCATGTCAAAAATGACCCAGGTTATGGGAAACAAGCATTTAGGACAACTAATATGAGATTCGAGAAAATTACTCCCCCTTGAACAATTCTGATTTTTCAGCTAGAAAGCAACATGTGGATTTTCTTTAGTGGTGGAAAAAACCGACTAAAATCACTCCTGAGTATTGTTGAATAATTTTGGAGACGTCTTATATCTTTTGAGTCGCTCTAATCTCAATTCATTCAATGTGGAAAGAATTATTTTTTTTTAAGGTTGTGGGTAAGATTGTTTTTGTTCTTGATCGTGTTCCCCTTCTGGAAAGCTAACAATAATAAATAGACTTTTTAAGTTGGAAATTTTGATTGAGCCATAAACATCCTCAAAGGACCTTTGTGTAACTGGTGGGGAATCGAGATAAATTGATTGGCAGCGGGGCCCTGAAATCTTAACAGCTGGAAGCAACAAAATCTTTTTTAATTTTTGTGGAATCACATAATTTTGTAACCCCGCGTACTACCGAACACCCTGGCAAAATCCCATGACAATGCAAAGAAATTTATGTGGATTTCTTTTTGTTTCCCCCCTTCAAAGAAAAAAGGTATCCAGGGTGTCTTTTTGGTCCTAATAAATAAGATACTTTATGGACCTAGGAGGAACCACTACAGCAATTTTTTGCCATCGTTACATTCAATTTCCCCCCCTTCTTTTAATTGAAATGTTCACATTTTAACTTGGTAGATTCATATTCCATATGCAAGTTCCCTTTTGACCATGAAGCGGGTGGAGTTTGGGCTCAACTTCACTTAAAAATCAAGTCCAAGCCTTTCATATAATGTCCCCTTTGGAAGTGTGCTTGGGATCTGACAAAAAAATAGTGGCCTTTTAGCTTTTTATTTTTGCAACACAGTTTTCTTTGTAGACCTCGTGAGGTGAAGAACCGGACCCCCCCTTTGTAAAAATGAAAAATTTTTGCTCCAGCTTGTTTTCTAATTTCCCAGGTGGAATGTTCTAGAATTAATTTCCCCTGCTTCTACCTCTTTTTTGCAACCCAGAATAAATAAAAATCAAATCCTAACAGTGGGGAGAAAACAAAGATTCATATTGCAATATTTGGTATCCCATTTTTTTTTTGGGGCTTTCCATTCCATTGAGACTAGTTTAATTTAGTCACCTGTTCCCTTACAGACCGAGAATTTTTTTCCAAGTCCAACGGTTAAAAGTGTTGTCAATAGTTTTGGTAGATTTTTAAACCTTTTTTTGCACCTTTCATGGAGGAAGGAAAAAAATCAAAAAGACATATTTGAATTGTATGAAACCCAAGACTAGACATCAATGTTTTGTCACACTTGAGAAAGATATTACCATATCATATACGTTTTTTTTTGTTTAGGCCTGGAAGAAGTATTAACTTCCTTACGCCTTCTTTTGAATCTTTGAAAGTTGCAACAACAAAAAATGATCTTGTTGTAAAATAAACGTTTTTTGGGAATTGGTGTTCAGAACACTATAAAAACTGGTTCCCCACATTTAATTCAATGCGTGTTTTTTTATCCTTTTTCCCCTTCCCTCACTGTACTAACCTGAGAATTATGTCCCATATCCTCCAATTTAACATTAAATGGGGTCCCCCCCCCTTTAATATTGAGTGGTCCTACAAAGTCCCATCTGAAAAAATTTTCCTTTTCCCTAAATTTAATAAAATTCCTATTTATCTTTAAAAGAACAGTTTTCAATTAACATCCATGCCCCTATGATTCTTTTTACACTAATTTCCTTCCTAAAGGTTTTTCCAATTAATTATAACTTTTTAAATGTTTTTTTTTTGCCAGGTTTTTTTATCTTTGGCAGAGCCAAATTTCAAGATTCACAAGAAAAAATTTAAAAGGAAATTTAATGTAAGCCCTTAATATTGCTGGTATTACACATTTAAATCCTTTTTTGCCAAGTTTTTTTTTTTTTTTTGTAATTTTGGTTTTGTTCTTGTTGGGTCAGTCCCCCCCACATGTTCTTTTTTCTTTTTGCAAATTCTATTTCCTTCCTCCCATCCATGTTTGTTTTTTTTTTTTATAAGAAGTTTGGTCCCCCCCCCAATTTACAATTGCCTTTTAAGTTTTTTATGTTTTTTTTGACATGAGTTTTTTTTTTAGAAATAGGGCCCCCCCTGAGAATTAATCAATAGTGTCTTTTTAGTCCCCGCCAACTTGTTATTTTTCTATCCGATTTAAATCCTTATTATTATTTTACCGTTTACAATTTAAATCCTTTTCAAACTTTATTGTTAGAGGTGAAATTATATTCGAGGTCAAAAAAATATTGTTGGTTTTTTGTTTTTCCTTTTGTTTAGGTTTGTTTTTTTAGAAGACATTTCATGTGAGAATTGGATTGGGGTTGGAACACCACCAAGAAACCAACCCCCATTATAATCCCCATCATCATTTAAATTCCTCACAAACTTACCCATGAAAGATTAAGAGTATAAAAAAAAATGCTAGGACTTGCCATGGGGGGATAATTTGAATAATAGTTTTTAGAACAGTCACTATCCCCCAAACCTTTTAGACTTATTAGAGGATCATAATATATTTTTTTTTTAGAACTCTCAACATAACCAATGTGAAAAAAAGCCATAATTTCCCTAGATTGGGAATATCCTTAATATGAATCTTTTCAATTCCCGGACAACAAAAACAAAAAAAGCGACTTAATGGGGTTTTTTTGATGTGTTGGTGTTTGGACTTTTACGACTAAAAACAAAATGACATATAAATTTTTTTTTAATCGTATTCTTTTGGAACCATCATAATCATGTACTAATGATTTTTTTGTTGTGTTTTTCCATTTCCCTACAGTATCAAAACAAAATTTTTTACTTTTTTGTTAGACATAATTTTAAACAAAAATTGCAAAAAAGAAAAACAAAGAATTATAACTTAATTTACGAATGTTAAATTGGACAGGAAAATTACCAATGGTTTGTTTTGATGGTAAAAAGAAAAGGAGTTTACATCCCCTTAAACTTTTTTATTGAATAAACAACTTTTTTTTCCCCTTGGTCCCCAAAATCAGAAACAAAGGGGAAACTATTTTAGGTGGTCTTTTTTTTGTCCCCCCCCATTCCAATATTTGTTTCTGATTAGGGGTAGAAATTAACTATAGAGCTTTTTTAGTTTTTTTTTTGTCCAGGCCTTGAAATGAGAACATTTCTATATTCTTAAAGGGGAAGCAATTTTTTTTGGTTTTTTTCCTTTCTTTTGCTTCCCCCCCTATAAATATGATCCATCGTTTTTTTCCTGCTTTCCAATAGAAATTCCCCTTATCTTTTGAAAGCGTAAACCAATAATTAAGGCAGCCTTTCAATGTACTATATTATATTCTAGCTTTGGCTTTATAAGGTTTACAAACCACCATAATTTTAAACTGCACAACACCTTTCCGAAAAAAAAAATGACATTTTTGTTATGTTTTCCCTCCAACGCAATTGTTGGTTGGGATATTCCTGTGACTAGTTTTTTGTAGAACCACTACACATTTTTATAAAAATATTTAAACTATTACAACAAAATTACAACCTAAAGCTGAATTTTTTTTTGATTGTATTTGAATTCAAAATGGGGGGAATTAAAAAAAATTAGGAGCAATTTATGAATAAGTGATAATTCAAAAAAATTAATACCAACAAAAATTTAATGCCTTGCAAAGATTAAAAAAAATTTTTACTATCCCAAGAGAGCGGTGGATTACCTTAAATTTTTTTCTTTTTGTATAGTTATTGTGTTTTGGTAGATATAAGCCCTTCCCTTTGATTTTTATAATTTGAATGTTTTTTATGGTCCATAAGAACAGTTTATATCTGTTACAACCTTTTATCCAATAAAAGAGTAGACCGAAATATGTTTGAGTATCAGAAGCATCATTTGATGGATAAACTAACTAGTTTTTTGACCAGTTTTACTAATTTTTGTTCCCTCAATCTGGAAAAGAAAATTTATAATTTTTGGAAATGTTAAATAAAAAATTATTTGTATTAACAAAAAAAATATACGAAATTTTATAAGGACTGACTAGAAACTATAACTTATGACCATTTTGATTAAAGTTTTTTTTTCTAAATAAAATATAAGCCTAGTTTTTTTTTATTTTCTCCTCTACTAGAAATTCAACCAACATGTCTATATTGGTATATTTATCACTAGATGAAGGTTTTTTTTTCCTTCGGAATTAAGGGAAATATGTTGTATTTTTTTCAAAAATTTATTATCAAGTCCCCTAACAAAAAACTTATGAAAAATCCTTTATGGGGCACAACATAATGTGGTACATCACAAAATTAAATTTCAATTTCTCATTTTTTTTGTAATTTATTTTATCGAAAAAAAAAAATATGAATTTGGAATTGTAACGAATTCTTGATAGCAGAAACCTGAATAGGATGGCCTCTTTCTAAAAATACAATAACACAATTTTTTTTTCCCCAATCATCCTAGAATATGATTTTTTAACAAAAAAGCTAAAAGGAATCACACTTAAAAGAAAACGAGTTGTTTTACTTACCATTATGTAAAAATATGCCAAATAAGAAACTAAATTTTGATTAGGCATCAACAATTGTAAAAGTTGTAATAATCCAGATTTCCCAACAAAGGTATATTGAAATTTTACAAAATTTGGTAGTTCCCCAAATGTTTTACATATTATTTCTTTATTATCGCGCATACTATGATTTTTTACCAAAAGAACAGATCACATTAAAAACCAATGTTTAAAACCTATTAAAAAATGATTTGCTAATAAACTAAAATTTTTTGATTAGGCAGCCAATAAAATCCAACTCACAGGGGAAATAATTTAAAATTTTAAATTCATTTGGTGCTTCCAATTTTGAAATTCAATTAGCTCTAATTTTTTCCACTTTCCCCTAGAAACTGATAAGAAGTTATTTAACTAACCTGAGTAATATTTTTGACTTAACCATTTGTTTTATATTGGGCCTCAAAAATGTGGGCTATACAATAACCTTTATCACAAAATAACATGGGCAACTAAATAACAAATTTAACTCCAAAACAACATTTTATGGTTTCCCGCCCGGGGGCCCCCCTTCCGAACCCGCCGACCCGTTCGGCTCCTAAAACCCCACGCTTCCCCTAAAACCAACCTGAGCTACTGGGACCATATGTTTTACATTTGTGAAGTAAAGCTTTTGAAATGAACCCAAAAAAACCTTTTTACAACTTTATGGTTAAATAATTTTTAAAAAAACCATTTTTTTTATATTTTCACATTAAATCAAAATCCCTAGCATTCCCATAGTTTTTTGAATGTTCTCAAAATACTAAAAATGGTTCCAAACCTACATTTTGACTTGGTTGTCAATTATAGTAATATTTTTTCGAGTAGAAAAATTTTTCCCAAAATATTAATGCGTTCTAAACAGAAACAACCTAATTTTGGAATAAATATCCTCTTGCTTATTCAAATATGCCCCCAATGACAAATTTGGGTTAAAAAACTATCTAATGAATCCCTGTTTGTTTGAAATTCTTTCCTAATTAAAGACCATCCCAGTAAAGGTTTTTTGGCCAAATCACATTAGGAATGAAAGACAATAGGGAATTAACCCTTACTGAAAAATGAATGCATAAATATTGTTTTTATTTTTGTTTTTCAACGCATACATTTTTGGTTGGAAAAAATTTTTTTTTTTTTTTATCACCATTCCCATGGAGAACAGATAATTATTACATTATAAAGAAGAGAAAAAAAATTATATTTTTGTCACAGTAAAACGATAAATATAATTTTTTTTGTGTTTATGGGACGAAATTTTAATATTCATAAATGGCATATAATATTCTCGTCTAGCCAATCTAGAATAACAATGGGGGCCCCAATCAAACTAATTGACCTAAGCAATCCTCATATTGAATTACTTTTTTTTAACTAGATTTTAATAAAACATTTCTTTTAATAGAAAGGGAACATAGTAACTTTTTTTTTTTTTCCTAAAAGCAAAAAAAACGCCAGGTGTTAATCTAGAATTTTTTTCCCCAAAGTAATGGAAGATAAAAAGGAATGATTTTTTTATTTTTGTTTTTTTCTTTTGTAAACTTTAATATATACTTTTTTTATTTTACTTATTACAAACCAACAATCTAAACCATTAAGGAATAACCAAAAATAGATATTTGGAAGAAGTTTTTACCTAGTCAGGTTTTTTTTTTTTTTGAAATCGTAATCTTTGTGCTTTTTTTATCTCCAGCGACATAAGTAAAACATGTTCCAGTCCAAGAAAATTTTGTAAAAGAACCTTCATATCCCCTAAATTTGGAAGAATTTTTCAATTACCCCGGAAAACCATATCCCAGAAATTGTAAAATCAAATTAGGTTAAAACTTTTTTTTGATTTCCTCCTAAAGGGAATTAAAGAGTTTGATAAGAAAATATATTAATAAAATTTTTTTTACTCCCTTGGTAATTTTCTAATAAAAGCATGCCTGTAAAATAATCCCCTAAATTAGATTTTCTATTTTTTTATTTCTTAAAATAATAAAACCCACATTGGGTAGTGGGGGTCCCAGAATGGTTATTGATATAAAGTGGTCCCCATCATTCCCAATAAAAGCCAAATGTGCCCTGTGTAAAAAAATAATTCTAATAAAAATTCCTTTTTAATTTTTTAACTAAATTAAAATTGCCATGAAATAGTTGTCCCAGCTAAGTGAGATGGACCCCCGTTTTTTTCCTAAATACATAATAAAAAAAATGACAGGAAATAAGTGTTCCAGATTGTAAATTTATCCCTTCATTTTCTTTGTTAACCAAAAGAGATTGCATAGTGAAAAATTTTTTATTATTGTTATTTTCCCTTAAGGAACATAATAATCTAATTTCCAATTCCATGTTTACATTTAAGTTTCGAATATTCAATTTTTTTTGTTGTTTATGAACTAAATGGTATAACCTATCTAAGGTTTTATCCAAAAACCATCATGGAAGCCACTATTTCAACTACTGGAACTAGCAATTTTTCTTTATCCTCAGAGTTTTAAACAAAGATTTAATAAGATTGCCTTCCCAATAGGAGGGGCAATTTTCCATGAAGTAATCTTTTTAATCCCTCCCAAAAAAAAAAAAAAGGAAAAATTGGTTATTTTAAAATTACAAATTTTAAGGAGCTCAAAAAAAATAAAGATGTTTTTGCTAAATAACTTGAAATTTTTTTTGTTTTTTTTTGTTGTTTTTTGTTTTTTTTTGCAACTTAAACACGTTTTTTGTCAAATATTTAGAAAAACGTATTTTGACCTAATAAAAACAACAAACCAAACCGAGAATATTAAGGGAAAAACAACCCCTTTTTTTTTTTGGTTTTTAGTGTTTTTTTTTTTTTTTTTACTTTAATAGAAAATTTGCCCCCCTATTTTCATATATTTTACTTAAGGGTCGAATATACAATTTTATCTATGAAATTTCATTTTATTATATCCCATTAATCCAGAAACCAAACCAAGGGGGACCCAATTTTTTTAACTACTGATTAGCATCCCTTTATCTAGGTAAGTTTAACAATGAATTATACCAGCCTTTGTAGAGGGAGTACCTTTACCCTAAAAAAGGACAAATGTAAATTTTTTTAAAATTCCAATAAGGAGGATCAAAAAGAAAAAAGGTTTTTGCTAAAGAATCTTTTTGGAATTTTTTTTTAAAAAATTGGCACTTTTTTTAACAACATTGTTTTTGTATTTTGAATTATTTAAAAAACCCACAACCTAGAACATTAGGACAACCCAAACCATAGAATTGATTTTTTTTTAGGTTTTTTTCCCTTAAAGCATTAAAACTTCTTGAAATTATTTTTTTTTTTCTTTTTCTTTGCCACTTTTTTCCGAAATTTATCTGTGCTCAATTATTAAATAAAAACAACCCAAAGTTTAGATACAAGGAAACAACAAACCCTAGATTGAGTGAGTTAACTATCAGCACCCTAGTAAAATGTTCGAACGAAAAAATAATTGTTTCGAACGAAAACAAAACGTACAATAGATCGTAAAAGGTCAAGCCGTTTTTATATCCCAAAACCTATGCAAAAGTTTTTACCCAAAAATGAAGAAAAAGAAAAGGAACGTGGACCTTTTGACCGAGCTTTTTTTTATTTTAAGGGCCTTTTTTCGATGACGGTGGCTGTGACTCACACCCCCCGACCCCCCCCTGCAAATCGGTTCCCCCTCCCCACCCTCCCCCCTAAGTTGTTTTAAAGTTTTTTCCTCTCTTTGTCGCAATCCGCACGGGTGGACCTAAATGACCCGCCGAGGGCCCCCGTGGCGGCGATGGAAAAAAAAGGCCAGCGGGGCCCTGACGGGAGGAGTTAAGGGGAGGCCGGCGGATGAGAGCCGGGTGAAAATAAAGGGAGGGAAAGGGAAGGAGTTTAATTTTGGAATGATGGACGAGGGAAACCGTGGGTTGGGGCCCCGGGGGTTTTAAGGTCCCCGTGTGCCCTCCCTTTATTTAAATCCCTTATCGGGATTTTAGAATTTTATAGAAAACTCTTTACTCTATAAACGTAATATTTTATCTCTTTTTTGTTTTGTGTAATACTAATTTTATACTCCTCCAGATTCGTTTCCCTCTTTTTTATATTTATAAACGGAATACATTTACAACTACGTAATTTATACTTTTTTTTGTGAAACATCTTCCTTCTTTTTGGGCAGACGTGGGGAAACAGTCATTTTTTTTTATTCAAAGAAAAATTTAGGATTCGAAAATTTCCCCCATTCTTAAATATATATATATAATATTTCTATATATATGTCCCCCAATGTAGTTTATGAAAGGAAATTGAAAAATCCTCCTCCGACTCCACAATCCGTGGGTGAGAAGCTGCCCTCCTAAACTACGTTTTCGTTTTTGGCAAAAAAAAGAACCAGTTTAAGATAATGGCAAAAGAGAGAGATAGAACCCCAGCAAACCCTCCGGCCATGCTTCAACCACGGGTAACTGGACCTCCGGCAAACAGGTGCAAAACCCCCTCGACCAAAGTCCGCTTTTTCTAAAACCCAATTCCATCCCCAAACTTGGGCGTCCGGAGCCTTCTGGCCCTTATCGCCGTGGCCCGCTTTGCCGGGGTCCCCTCCTCCGTCATCGGCGCCTGGTAACGTCCCGTTGCGTGTTTCAGCCCCGCCCGCTTTTCAAAACCGAAACGTCGCCCGCAACTTCTCCGCCCCCGATCAAACCGGTCCTGTGTCCCCTACCCTATCAGCCCTGCCCACCGGTCCGCCCCCCCACCCAGGGCCCCCGGAGGAACCCGCGACGCGGGTCCCCCCGCCCCACGGACCGCCTTTGTTGGTGGGTCAGCCGGTCCCCCCCTTGCCCTCGGCGCCATGAACGGACAGGGAGGTTTTGGGTGGCGGTGGCTTGCCCCATCCCCTGCCGTCTCACGTCCCTTTCCCATGTTCCCGAACTGCCAAACCATCGAACCGCCTTGTTTTGTGCGCGCCCCGAACCGAACCGTGCCCCCCCCTTTTTTGTTTGCCCGGCCTCCCCGAATCCAAGCTCTCGTCACCTGGTAACACCGAAGAGATCCGGTAGATTTTTGTCCTCCTTCGCCCTCCCTCCTTTTCTCTTCTTTCCACCAGTTGGTAGTTTGAATTCAGCTCGAAATTTTTGTTTTGTGTGTAAGGTTCCCACAGTGGC
Organism: Musa balbisiana; assembly: GCA_004837865.1. NCBI lineage: Eukaryota > Viridiplantae > Streptophyta > Magnoliopsida > Zingiberales > Musaceae > Musa > Musa balbisiana. The sequence goes on from PYDT01001541.1 coordinate 31,379, forward strand.
GTAAATCGAAGAGGTAAACCTGTAAGGGGTCCAAAGGGTGTAACAAAGTGGTTATAAAGAGGTTGAAAAAGGAATTTGGTCCAATAAATTAAATTTCCCTTTCCCCCTTTTTTGTTTTTCCTCCCTCCTACCCCTTTTCCAACATTTTTTTTAAATGTTTTAGGTAAGCCACATCTTTTTGTTTTTTGATCGATTGGAACAAACCTGTTTTTATCTCGGTTATTTATATATCTTGGCGCATAGAAATGAAAGCAAGGGAAATCTTCCTTCCTGGTGAAAATTTCCAACTCAACTGAAAATCTCTTTTTGTTTTTTTTTTTTCTTTTTATTGACCTCCTTGCAAGGAAATCCTCTTTCCAAAGTTTTTTCAAATATTTCCCCAAATTTATAAATGGACTAGTAACATTGGTTTGGTTCCCGCCATCAAACCGACCGTAAATTACGCGTGGTTTTTTTTTTGGGCGGGGCCCCTCTACTTAATCGTTTTTTTTTTTTGCTTTTGATTTGATTCCAATCGAAATTTGTGTCATTTATAATTTATATTTTTAAATATAGATATTATTATTTTTGTCGTCCCAATGTTTTTTGTTTAATTTTTGGGTTTTTTAGTAATTATATTAAAAAACTTTTTTTTTTTTCCTTTGTTTAAGACCTTTGACTTCCGCTTCCAGTTTAATAAAATAATAAAAAAAATGGAATGCATGAACCCTTGTTTGGGTCCCTGATTTTCCCTTAACAAAAATGATGTGGGAGAATGAGGGAGCACAGAGGACGACGCCCTGGCCAAAAATCCTTGTCTTTTTAATTTCTACGGACAAGGTACGATAGAATAATATCTATCTACATACAGGTTTTTTCCCGATAAATTTTTTGGTTTTTATTTTCAAAATCTTTTAAATGAAATTTCTCCCCAACATCCATATGCAATTAAAATAACCGTTTTTTTTTTTTTTTAGGGTCCGCAATTCCCTAAATTTTTTGAATGGAAAAACTTTTGTTTTCTTTTTTATAGTATAATGAAATCCCCGAAACACACCATAAAAGGTGAGTTTTTTTTTTTTCCCTTCATGAAAATCAACCAAAAATATATTCCTTCACAAAATCAATTTTTTAGAGGACTTCCCGGGTTAATGTGAATATCGGTTTTGTTTTTGGGGATTTTGGATTTGGAATGAAACCGACCCCCTCAACACACCTTTTTTCCTTTTTTTTTTCCTTTTTTTTTTTTTTTGTTTCTTTCCCTCCCTCTTAAATAAGTGGAAAAATGATCGGAGAAACATGACTTAATAACCGTTTTTTTTTTTTTACAACAGTCAGTGCCTTGCAAAAAGATTAAAATAAAAATTAAAATAATATAATTTTTTAATTACTATTTGAGAGGGTTTTTTTGTATTAGGTAAAAATTAATTTTAAATTGTTTTAATTGGGTTGTAATGGACTCAATACCAATCTCGCGTTTTTTTTAAGAACAAAATAATATTCTTTTTTGTCCATTTGTAATTAAAACTTTAGTTTTTCAGAATAAGAAGCAAAAATTTTCAACAAAAAAAAAAAAAAAATTCCCAAAAGCTTTTTTTTTCCAGTTTTTTTTTTTTCCCCTCTCAATTGTGTTGTGTGTCCCCCCCTCATATTCCTTTCGGCTAACGTCACCCACCATTTCCTTGAAAGATCCGCCTTAAGGTTTTTGCTCTTTTAACTTCCACATCTACTAATTCTACCGTTTACTATAAACATCCCCCTCTCATTGATTCTCTACCTCCATATTTTTTGTGGATTTTGGTATTGCCCATGAATCATCTGTTTACTCATCATTAAAATTAATTTGTAATTTCGTCATCATGAAAGGGTTTGATTTAGGGGATGCAAGAAAACTTTCCTTTATTTTTTTTTAAATGTCATCGTTTACCTACTACTCCCGTTTTTTTGCTTCTATTGTCCGGTTTCGCGTCGCTTTTTGATTTTTTAGTGTGACCTATAAAATTGAAATAAGACACGAAAAGAATGTAGTTGATTGGCTAGCTTTTTCTTGTTTAAGGAAGTTTAATGACCGGTCCCCCCCTAGAGGGAAGGGGGTGATGGGAAAAATAAAATGAAAAATAACAAAACCGAGAAGTAACGATGAAAAAAATTGAATTGAACATTTTATAAGGGGACATGTCCGGTTAAAAAAAGGAATGTGTTCATTGCCCGCGAACCAAAAACCCAAGACTAATCCAGAACCTTCAACTCATAGAATTTTTTTTTTTTTTTTCGATGACCAGTGAAGGAAAAAACGAAAGGTGGATAATGATAATACTGACAACTAACCTCCCAAGAATAGGCCCCTGATTGTAGACGAGCCCCTACAGTTGAAAACCAATCCAGTCAACCCTCTCCATTTGCATATAAAATGAACAATTATGGAAGAATTTATGGAAATTATTTTTTTTTTTTTTAATTATAAAAAACCTCAATTTAAAATAAAGAAAAAAAAGAATACTTTTAAGAAAATAATTTTTTTTTTTTTTGGGGGCAAAATTTATGAATTTTATTTGAAAATTTGAAGAAATTTGGATAAATAATGTTTTAAAATTTTGTTAATTAAATAATTAAGATTGTTTTTTTTTATGAATAGTTTTTTTTAGACTCGGTAAATATTTTGATTAATTTTTGAAAAAATGAATAAAATAAAAATTTCCACCTAAATGAACCCGTTTTTTATTAAGTCCCGGGCAATCGGGCACAGTCCGGTTGTTCCCCGGCCCCGGCGCCCCTAAACAATATTTTTTTGTTTTGTTCCCGCCCGGGCTCGCAGCGTTTTTTTTTTTTCCTCGCCTACGGGTTTTCACAATAGGCGCAAAAGTCTGGCCGCCCGGGCTCGAGCGAAACCCCCGCAAACGACGCTAGTTTTTTTTTGACGATGAAAGGGGCGGCCCGTCCCTTTTTTTTCGTTTTCCCCTCCCCCGCGCCCCCCTCCCCCTCCCCCTCGTCCCCCCTCCCGGGTAATTCCCCCTTTCTTTTTCCGTTTTCTCTCCCCCTCAACTTTTTTTGGTTGATTCCTTGCCTTCGCCGGTAGATTGGATTTCTTATGCCTTTTTCCTGGAAACCCTAATGTTTTTCTTTGGGGTTAATTGTTTGGATCGATAGGTTTTTTCGACCACTTTTCGAGGCCCCTTGGAGAAGGCCACCGGGCCAGAAGGGCCCTTTGCCGGGTGTTTTTTTCAAGGACCGGAAAAAAAAATGCCCACATTTCCTTTAACCTGGTGGAGAATCATCGCTAGCCACGATTATCTTAGTGAGAGCCAAAAGCCGGCAGCGGGAAGACCACCCAGATACACCCCAGGTTGACGTTTGCATTCCAGTCATGCGCCATTCGAAGATACTGGAATTCTTGGAATTTTGTAGGTAATTTGTTGGGGGGCTGAATTATTTGAGTCTTATGTCATCTTGACGCTTCTGCTGACCTGATATGGATCCCATTTATTTGGTTATGTGCCATGCTTATTTAATAGAATGATGTATTAGCTCTTGGGTTCGTGTCCAATGCGGAGTGCGAAGTTCAAGAGTGGCCCGTTGGCACGAATTCTGAGTCTTGACACCGCATGAAAACGCTTTCTCGAGATTGATTGGCACTGCTATGATGTGACGATTCCTGATGTCCATTCTCCTCGCAACAAGACCTATGTCAATGTGCGCTCTCTCAACCTTGTCGCTCCGATGCCAAGTTAGAAAATATCGAGTATGGATTTATGTGGCATTATAGAGAAGTTCTGTCTGGTGGAGGCATTGACAGCACCTTTTATATTGCGGGGCGTGCATATTTTTCATGTGTGGGATTCTAGTTGGTGTGGCAGAGTCGCTTTGTTGCATTTTGGTCCTGTTGTCTGGCAGCTGGCCATCTACATGTTTAACGCCTAGCCGTGTGTTGAATAATTTCTCGCTATCAGGATAATTTGCCTAATTTGGAAAGTGCTGGCAAAAGGTTATATTTCATACATGCATTCCTCCCGTGAGCTGGGAAAGCTTTCATCTTACCTGGGTCGAAGACTCGGGCCGCGGCTTCTCACCCCTGTTAGTTATATGGTCCTGTCATAATATTTTCCTCTCAATTATCATGGACTTGCTTGATGAGAGTGTTGACCGATGACGTTTTGAGAGGAAGAAGAGAAGGAAAGAAGGAAGAGGGTCTAAAACACATGAATTGCGATACGTGTGGCTTAAGGGTTTATTGAACCTGATGGTACGCAGGTCGATCAGTCTGTATACTATTTTCATCCTTCTTGTTCTCCACACTCAAAGAGTCTATGTGTCCTTGTCAACGCATAGGCCATGTGATTCCAAATGTTTGTGCTTTTAAGTTTATGATATTAAGGGTCCACTACTATCCTAGCATACTATCGCATTCCTCCTTCCTTGTTTCGCGCACTCAAAAGTTTGTCGTCCTTGTCAACGCAAGATCTGGACATATCATGCTTAACGCTGACATTGTGGTATTACTATCCCTTGCTGCTCGATATGAGTTCGCCATGAAATCTATGAAAGTCTCAAATTCACATTTGATCCCAAAATATGATCAGTCCAAGTATGATTATCTAGCAGGCCCAGTCTAACCTATACTAAAATCACATCTCATTCTCTACAGTTCGCGACGTCGGGACTATTTAGGAGTTGTCACTCAACCTTTTGACTAGAGTTAGTTAGTTCCCAACAGAGAGCGAATTAACAGGTGAGCAGGATATCTTCCTCCTAACAATCTTGATTATATTTCTTCTTCAATAATGTTATCGCTACACTCAGGGGGGGGGGGGGGGGACAAAAAAAATCCATCCATATTACAGCAATATTCTACTTGTCTAAGTATCTCTAGCTTTTAGCTGGCAGCTTCATGGAAGTAAACAACTGTTTACCATCGCTAATCGAAGCCATTTCTTTTGGCCTCCTGTTGTGTGTCGTATGCATGGAATCAAGCTTTAGTAATCTGATCATGTGTTAAATTATATTATTTTTCATATTAATATTAATCAATATGTTCATGTTAAAATACATCATTATCATATAACGGCACCTTCTGCTTACTTCTCACTGTTCCTCTTTAAGCAGCTTAGGGATCTTTTGTATTTATTAGTACTTTTGTTTGATACAACAACAACATTGTCCAATCTATTTGGGGTCCCTACCTGGAGCTTTATTGCTGTCTTGAAATCTTATATAATTTATCAATGATTGATGACCGTCTCTAATATTTTCTAGTATCCTGTTTGTTGAATGATGTGTGTTCTTTGCAAGTATCTTATGAAGAGTCAGGTTTGGCTGGAATTGGTCGTGTTGTAGCTTTGCACACAGTGCCTTTAGGCGATTGGCTGTTCAGGTGATTACTGTTGCATAGTTTTGTCTATTCTGTGTGTATTATGCCTTCCAATTCTACCACCGAGTAATTATTTTCTTGCACACACCAAAACCACCACCTTTCAATTGGCAACAAACTGTTTAGTTTATATTTTTTGTGCCTAAAAAGAATTTTTGGGGGGGGCGGGGGGGAGGGTAAATGTGTCTTGGCTTTGGTTCTATGGCAACACTACCATTAGGTTTGTGCAAATGGGTCTTGGCTTAATTGGTATATTTGACACATATGTCCATTGGGCGGCATGTTTGGTTCACCGTTTACTGATATAAAATGTTGGGGATGTTAAAAACCACTGAACATTATCGAAATAATATGTTATAGATACAATATTAAATAAGATGATTTCGTTATTGTATATAGCTATTGTCTGTATGTTTAATTTATGTACAAATATGATTATAGTTTGTTCGCAGTATGATGTCGTGATGTCAAACTAAAACTATGATCTTCAATAACTAGCATTTTCTTTAAAATAAATCTTTCGATACTGAAGTCAAAAATTGTTGGTCACGTGTAAGTACGGTTATTAGTCAACATCTAATGTCATGTTGGCTGTTCTCAGCGCACGTGGTTTACAGAATATTGTGTAGGAATTTTATATTGCTGTCCTCTCGTAGCTTCATTTATCACCGTTTTAATCATCTCTGTTCGCTCGGTCGTCGCTCTATTGCCTTGTTCTTTTGTGCATTTGCACTACTGCTCATCAATTCTTCTCCCGATCTGCCGTTGTTTAGATGTTCTTATCTAAGATAGGGCTTTTTTCATAGCTGGGTCGCTGAAGCTGGCCACTTTATGGATGTGCCATCATACTCTTATGTCTAGTCACGCACCCCTCACGCTGAAATACAACTTCCACTTTTTAGCACATTTATTTTCATTTGCAAAATAAACATCTGGGCACATCAAGGCAATAAATCCGAAATCATCAGATTTAGTTCCGACTCATTGATCTCAGATTCCTATGGCGCATGTAGAAACATATTAATGCTTCATTCTTATACATGTTAACAAGTAGGTAAAAAGGTAATCATGGAATTGCCTTAGGCACGCCCTTTGGTGGAGTTCCATTAGTCAATGTAATTCTACTTTTTTTTTTATTGGCACTCGTATAGTCAGTCGCAGCACGTGTAGCTGAGGAGATGGTTTTCAAATTGGAGAAGAAGTTTGTTATACGCATTCCGATTTGATAGATCAGACAAATCCGGTAAGACCTTTCGATGACATTTCTGTTTGAAGTGTCGGGATTATGCAAGGCCTCTTTCTATTGGCTTGACATTGATATCACCTAATACGTTTTTGGTTATTGATCTGCGTATTTTGTGTAGAGTGTAACTGTTATAAAATTTTCACCCCCCAGATCACCTGATGGGTGGCCTGAGCAGAGAAATGATGAATATCCTCTTTTAACGCAAGTGATAGGTATCAGCTCATGAGTATTATGTCGTTGCTTTTTACAATCTTCATATATGGTTTATGAAGTATAAAATTATCTTAGTTGATTATATTCATTTGATTTCTACTCCAACATGCATTGTTTGTGGCATTTTGTTTTACTTTCTTCCCTCTTTTTCTTTCTTGATTTTTCATGTTATAGGGCGATAGAGTGTCTTACAATCATATCCTTGAATGACTCTTTTATCGTTTGTCTTGCCTTGCCTATGTCATATGGTGGAGGCTCCAGGCTCATGAAGCTCCTTGTCAACGGACATGCCGAAATAGAATGAATCTTCATTCTAACTCTAATTGAAATAACTCGATTCTTCTTATTTATTCTGAGGCGGGGTGATAGTACCGTTCAAAGTTTCCAATTTTTTGTATAGAAAGATTAAGTGTTATATGTCACCTCTCAATTCAACGGATTGGAATCACTTAAGAAAAATAGAAAAGGACAATCTAGGACAAGCCCAAGATAAAAAATCATTCGATGCATTAGATATGTATTCATATAGTATCAAATCCAATAGAAGCAATGATCCTAATACCCAGATTTAATGAAAAAGGAATTACTTCGCATAAATAGAATTATGCTAGAAAATCCCTAGAATTTAACCCATATGAATATTGAAAATTTAAGTTTTAAAAAATGGGAAAGGAAATATATTCATCTCATTATGTTGATTATATATAATCAACATAGTAGGAATGAATAAGTATTCATGTATTTAATTATAGGATAGTTACGTTACTAGATTATAGGGTATTGATGTTTATTATCGTTATAGCATAGAA
>PYDT01001745.1:0-38988 GCA_004837865.1 Musa balbisiana
TTCATATTTCCGGATGTGAAAAAGCAGTATAAATACTACATCTACCCGACGTTTGCTAATTAGTACTGAGTCGTCGAATTGTAACATTACAATGGCAATAAGCTACAATTTACGTTTTTCTCAAGCAAGTTCCCCCCCCAACTGTAGCCGCACGTCGCTACGAAGTTGTCCCCTTGTTAATGCATTTACCCGCGGAAACTGGGTTTGGGATGCATACAATATTTTGTTGGAACGTTGATTAGATAACTTAATGGAAAACTTATACCTAAGTAGTGTCCCACTTATTGCATAAAATGATCTTGTGAGGGTCAGTATAAATGATCTTTCCTCGTGTTCGGCTATGCGGAACCCCCGAATCTAGAGCCGTTTGGCGTTCCCGTCCAGTTCCAACATGCCCTCTCGGACTGAGAAAGCGGAACTGTTGGCGCTGCATATTAGACTCAGTAAAGCCGAATCGCATAATTAGCTCGAATAAAAGGAATGGGGAAGCTCCAATAGAAAAATATTGGAAGGGAAAAATACTTCTAAGATGAATCTGTTCCCATGCAATAGTCAGGAAGTCGTGACGGTTATTTAGGGCTGGAACAACCTGTTCTTCCTGAATACCCCGAGTCAAGGCAAAAGAATTCCTGCTGCTACCATATAATATTAATCTCTATTTGGTGTCGTGATAAATAAACTATCTGTGCTCTTTGATCTTTCAGGATATTTAATTAAAAGGACCTCATAGACCCCAAGACAATCCTCCATGAATGGCCTAAGGATCCAAGACGTCCACATGATTCCTTCGGACGTGGTCAATTGGACAAATACGTCCATAGTGGGCTAGATAATATCTAGTATCCGAAAACTAGCAGTTCGCCCCGTCAATCCCTACAGGGACCAAATAACTCAATTTTCGGCCCATGAACGATGTGGCAATGGTTAGTTCGAAGAAAATTGAGATAAAGAGTAGGCCATAAAAAAAAAATAAACGATTCATAGTGGTTGTTAATGAAGTTGGAAGGACCAAATTTTGAGGAAGTCGGTATCAATTTATGCCGAATGGCTCCGTATGTTCCTGAACCGCATTTTCTAAACGAACAAGAGCCAGTCCGAATGGATCCGGTAACAGATACGACCTACTAGAAAACGAATCCGTTATTTTTTCAAGTGATTCATATCGTCAAGTAGTACCCCTTCCAAATGTAATTCCGCATCAAGGATCCGCTTAGACAGCCCAATAACATCTCGTGGTAATAAAAATGTATTGTTCTGAGTATATCAAGAATTCAGTCACTGTTTTCCGCCGGTCATATTTCGTCGAACCCCATTTCCTAATTCCATTCTTTGTGAAAAAATTTCTTTGTAATTCTTTAACATAAAGACTCAGAAAATACGGATCCCCGCCTACACAAGCAAATTGTTGATAAATTCCAAAATAGCATTCGTTTGACCCTCTTTTTTGTCTCTCCTTAATCATTCGGAAAGACAAGAAACTTTTCCGGTACCACACATTATCTTTTTTTAGAATTTCTCTTAGATCGAACCCATAGCTGAGGGAATATAATTAAAGAGATATTTTGTTTCCTACGTACCGGGCCCAATCCTTGCGCTTCTATAATTTCGAATTCCGATCTTCCTCCCAATCTGATATTATTGCTGGTATAGACAGAACTTCCGTTATGGATCCATTCTGAACGTATAAATCCCGGACTTTGCAATATTTGATTGGATCAAAATCTTGTATAGCCTTTACTATAAGGTTCCCATGGAATCATTAGGGGAAGGATTTCCAATAATGAACGGTTTGTTCTTGCATACTCTAACCGGTTTTCAAATTAATCCCTGCGGGTACATATAATTCAGAATGAATTATGTGCGTTGATTCATACACAGCATCTCTTTCGTTTATCAAGTGTTTTCTACCATTGATACTTTCCACAATATTTTAAATTCAATTTCTTGACTGTCTTCAATTTTTTGGAACGTTGAAATTCTTTTCCGTCAAGCCCCCCTCATCATGCACCTACAAAACTCCCTCAATTGGATCGGAACTACATCCAGGTATGTGTACATTCCCCATTTCATCCATTCCGGAGCACTCTTAATCTTAAGTTTTCCTGTTTATTGAAAAACATCCCATTATTACTCACGATTAGCGACCATACGGATCGATCTAGCAATGATGGAATGTATAGTCTGGTTTACTGAATCACATGAAATTTTAGCCACTCCATATAATGTATTTCATACGTCTGACGTAAATGATACAGAGGACTGAAGTAGCATTTCGCCGCAAGTTGCGAATTTGCGACAGTCAAATGCAATGGATTGCTAAAAGCATTCCCGAACATTCGTCCACTACACTATGAGTCTTATATAGAAATAAAATCATTCAATTTTCTACCTATTTTATGATTCAATTTCTACCTATTATATTATATAAACGATCACCTATTCGTTATGATATAACGATCATATGAATTGGGTACCAAAAAAATAAATGGATTAATATGCATTTGAATCTCTCTGAATGAGATAAGACAGACAGGAAACAATATAAGTTTCCCTTTTTAGTCAATACTTATTTTATTTGAGTTTCATTTCATCGTTCAAAAAAACTTTCCGAATTATTTTTTTGCTAGTAGAATACAAATCTGATTGAATTGCGTAATTGATATATTTATTCCGTGCATGCCAATTAGCGCTACCTGTCCCGCATACACATCTTTATCGGAATTTCACTTGTGCAACAGAAGGCCTGTCGCACTATAGCAAAATTCCTATTTTTTTTTCTATTGCATATAAAAATGAAAAAGAGGCATTAACGATCTCTATAGTGAGATGGATATTTACATACGAGGCGGTATCTGTGAACAATTTCGGTTTGGAAAGGCTTACATATACACTAGAAGGTTGTATAATTTTATATTGTTATAATTGAAATTGAAAAATTGCTTTATTGCAAAATAATATACGATTCGTCCATAAATCAATTTGATTTGTTATGTCATTAAGTAAACGCAACAATTTGAGAAAATCCAATTGAAGAACCTTTCCTCAGTCAAAAAACAAAACAATAGTTATGGTTCCAATGTGGCCCTTAATTTTAGTCTGTTTGACCAGAAAGCTATTTTTCATCTTAGTGGATAGATTGGTTTGGCGACATGGCCAAGTGTAAGGCTTGGACTTTCAAATTCCTTTATTCCCAGTTCAAATCGGGTTCGCCCTGATACAAAAAACTGGGATTCCTTCTTCTGCGATTTAACTCGACGCAATTCTGTCCCGGAAGGGAGGCAAAAGGATAACCTATCGATACTTTATTTTTAGAATCTGTAGTTCTATAAAGAAGTCAATTTTTTTTAAAGAAAGCACTTTTTTTCTCAAATCCGGTCTTTGGGTTGTGCCCAAACCGGTACAAATATGGATGAATAAAAGCCTTACTTATTCTTTTATTATGATTTTAAATATGACTTAGGATTGTTTCGGACATTATTTTATAAGTAGAATAATAAATAGAATAAATAAGATTATAATAGAATAAATAAATATGTGAAAGTATATTCTGGGATTCCAAACTACAAAGTAAGAGTCGAAATCTTGGTATCCAAGTTCCTAAGGACACTCCATTTTTGCTCACTAGTATTGAAGAAGAATTGTACGAAGACTAGCAAGATTCTAATTATCTTACCTACCACCCCCCACGTTGTTGTCTATGACTCTGTCTGAATTCGATTGGATAGGCTGATGGGAAATCAATTTATAGTTGTGGACAGGCTGAAGATACTTGGGTTCCAGACTCACCGAGTCTCTGAGTACTCAACATCAATCAGGGATGTTGGTCGCTCTTATTGAGTAAAAGCGTAACATTAGAAGTGGAAGCAACAAAAAATTTCTTGTCGCCGTTAGGATAGGGGATTACTAAAAAAAAAAACGAATTTTATGTCTACTGGTGAGGGTGTCGCCCCATCTTTTCACAAAAAAAACAGTACTGCTTAGATCAAATAGGAAATGAGGTATCTGATAGATAGTTATCTATCTTGATGGATATATTTGATGCTTTGCTTGTGAAACAAGGGTACAAACAAAGGGCTTAGTACTCCTACATGTTCCATTGGCTATGACGTATTCCTTTTCTATTCATTTTCCGAGAAAAGTTGTGTATTTTATTTATGCTTAATGCTTCCCGAGTCTACCAGAATCTTATAATCTTGTTACGAGTAGATCATTGGATTTTGGTTCAGATCAATAGCCTTTAGTTAAGTCAAATTCCATTTTGACTCTGTGCCATTCTGTCCAGCTATTGATTATTGATCAATAATTAATAATTCCTCATAAGATATGAGACATTTTATAGGTATAGTAATTCTCGCTTGGGCTGCTTTAATGGTAGTCTTTACATTTTCCCTCTCACCGGATTAGGGGAAGGAGTGACTCTAGGGGTACTACTAATCGAGTAATCGTTGAGTAATTGAATTCTATCACTTGTTTAATTGATCGTTTTGCAAAGCTTAAAAAAGAATGTCTCTGTTTCAAAATTATACTGAAATACTACTGCATACTAAAATCCAATAAATGAATAATAACTCATTTCGATCAAAGAATGACTGTTACTATGTTTTGTAGTTCGAAACCTAAATCTACGTCATGATAGGAAATTTTTTCCACCCGAATTTTTGTCTTCCTAAGATTCGATTTTTGATACCATCTCTTACCAGAATTATGGATATTACAAAAAGAAATCTGAAATTGGTTTTTTCTTTTTTTTTTCTTTATTTTTTTCCCGCTTTCTTTACGTTTACTGTTCGAAGATAAGAGAAAAGCCGGTTCCGCTATTCTATTATATTAATTACGACATACATACTCTTCTATGGAAATGACTAGTTGGTGTCCAAAGAGGTTCTACACTAATAATTAGATCTTTTCTCCGTTTGAAGCGTCCACAATCGCGCATGTTCACCTTTTTTTTAAGACTCCCTAGAGAATTTTTTTTATGCTGTTTTTTTGCTCATCTCATGTCAGGTTTAAGCATAAAAAATTGGGGAGGTCTACTTCTATTAATCTACTTCTTTTTCAAATCCTGAGAAGTATCAGGGATCGAACCCGCAGCATCATGCTGTTTTTTTATGGATCAGCAATGACTTCTTTGAGTGGAAATCTAAAAAAAGAAACAAGATTCTGTTCTTGGTTTCGTTTTCTTTTATCTTTTTTTTATTTATTTAGATTTTTATAGTAAATATCCATAACGATTTTTGGTCTTGCTCCTGTGAGTCCTTTGATAGATCGCGGGACCAGCCTATATATCTATAAATTCTAAAAAACCAGGAATTAAAAGTTTGCCTTCACTTATTTTGAATTGATCGAATCCACACAAGTAAATGTATCCAAAACATAATAGAATTGGACTGTTATTTTGATGGACTATTAGATATACATCTACTCCTATGTACATACATATTTGTTATATTGACCTAGATATAGCTTTTCGCGATTAAAAGCCTATATCTGTATACAGTACAACTTTCATGAAATCATAATAGGATCATAATACTATACATACGATCTCGGCTCAGATACTACTACTCAGATCTCTTAGGATCTCAGATACTTATTATTCCAGACAGATCATTTCATCATTTAAGACTTGGGATTTGAATCCGTTTCTTTCCATTTATTCCATCATTGAAAGACTAATAAATCAAGTTCAGTCAATTATCAGTTTGACTGACTGTGTTTTTACGTAATGATAATAAAAAGGCCAGTAGAACTAGAAGGAACAGTGTCATATCAATAACTGCGAGAATATTTTACTTCCCTAATTCATTGTTTTTTTTTACCTTCGCAATAACTCTGGATCTAATCCATAGCGATGAGAAATTTGATTTTCCTTTCAATTCAATGGGATGAATGGCATCCTGATGAAATACTGAATCGATCAATATTATGACTAACAATATCTGATCTATCAATCGATTCATCGTCGAGAATTAATATTATAACATATAAGAATCCTTTATCCATACTAAATCTAAAATGGGACCTCCTGATCCAATAAAGACTCCCATTGAATTTGCCTCCTTTCCACTTTTTTCTTTTCTATAACTAACCTACCGTCTTCCGTATATACCTCCTCCTTCTTTATACGTATACAGACAATTTATGTAACATACAAGTATGAGGATTGAGACGGTATTCTATGAATCACACACAGATCCAAGAGGTAGAGTGCGATGGAAAAAGGACGGGTTAAGTAGAAAAGATCTAATATAATTCCAACACTTTAATACAATGAACGTTTCTTGGTCTTTCTTTATTTGATTAGTATCTCTTTCGTCGATTGGGACTGCAGCATCCCTCAAAATTAGTGTGCAATTTAAATGAGACTAGAGATTGTTTCCATTAGTCATTGGGATACCCAACCGTGAAGCTAAAAGTTGTCGTTTAACCTGACAAGTACTCTGTCGAGGTAATTTATGTAAGTCCTTATGTATTGTCCAATAAACGCATACTTTGCGTATTGTCCTCTCGTTAAATAGAGCACTCTATCTATTCATGTATCAGAAATCGGAAAAGAAGTCGACGAGTAGCTCTTAAATACTAAATTAGGAATACCACCGATTGTACGCTCTATATTTTGTCTCTCCCTTATCACTCGCACTTGAAAAATGGAAATTTCCTGTATTTGGTCCTGATGATAAATGCGAAATGAAAAACAAAAGAAATAATGCTCTCCACTTTGGGATAGATCTTGCTCCCTGTCTCCTGTTCACGGAAATAGAGAATTCATTTCTCCATCATCGGTCTAATCCTATTTCTGACTGACGGGCTCGAACCCGCATCTTCCGCTTGACAAGTTCGGTGCTCTGACAATTGCACTAAATCCCAGCGAGGTGTAAAGGGTAGACATATTCTTATGGTTTCAGAAAACATTTTCTTCGTCCGCGTTTGTAACAGAGACGGATGATATACTAACTTATATCATATACACATATCAATTACCTAGAACACCCTAGGATAGGACTATATTTGAAGTGAACACGGCTTACTAGTAACCTGTGTTTTATTTTTTTTTATGCCAAACATGGATAATCAACCTTTCAGTGGAAAAAACGTTTTTCCTTTCATAATCTTTGCTTTGATTAAGTATTCTGAATCTAAGATCGTTAGAAAGAAAAGATCAGAACGAATGAAAAAACTGATAGAAAACCAAAGTACTCTTTCGCTTTTTACGATCAGGTATTTTTGTTTCTGGGGACATTGGTCTATATCTGGTTATATCAATTCATGGCGGCGAATTTGTGGGCCGAGCTGGATTGACCCACGTAGACATTCTCCAACAATGTACAGTCCGTCCCATTCCCTGCCTCGGCATCGACCCAGGAAGTCCTCTGCTTATTGATAATCATGATCAACTTCCTTTCTTAGTACCCCAGGGAAGTCGAATCCCCGCTGCCACCGGTCCTTGAAAAGATAGATGGTCTGAACCACTAACGATAGGCAGATCCGCCCAACTGGCATCATACTTGATGATAGTATGAGTAGTTTTTGGGAATTGTCAATATACTCTAATGATATGCTAATCTGAACCCGCTTTTCTACTTTTTGTTTATGATTCCATATAGAATTTTGTGTTGGATTGATGGTTCATGAATGAACCATCATCATTTATATGCGAAGGAGGTACGGACTCCGTCAGTTTCAGGGCAGTGTTGGTCCGACGAACAGAAAAGGGGGTAGACCCCACTTAATTTCTTTTCTTCAATTTTAACTCATTAATTTTAACTTTAACTCATCGCTTCGTTCATTGGTCAGATAAATATGCCTATCACTATCTCACATGAAGTCAGACCATTTAAAAACGTGAAGTTTCCTTTTTTCTTGTTTATTTTTTTATAAGAATTCGGTTCAGGGTACGAATAACCCTCACACATGATTCAAGAAAATCTATCGAATCTATGTCGATGTCAGATGGTACCTTATCAATCATGTGAATCTTGTTTGATGGTCAGTAAATGTAAAACAACGGTCGGTCTTGAACAATTCACTCCTGTATTTTTTATCACAAAAAAATAAAAATTGTGCCCATTTTTACTTTGGGGGTAAGCAATGATGGCTGCTAATGAATAGGTATATATTCTGTGACTATATGTTATATCATGGCATATATTATGCAGTAATCAAATGGAAAAAGGGCTATATTCCATGAATGAATAAAACAACCCTTTTAACTCATTTGTAAATTACGCCATGGTAAGGCGTAAGTCATCGGTCAATCCATATGTGCTTTTTTCCACTCCCTAAACTAAAGTTTTAGTCTTTGTTTTTCGGTGGAGAATAGGTTTTCTTTGTAAATTTTCTTAAAAAGAAAGGGTAACCACCCTTATAATGACTTCGATTATTACGAGTTATAGTTTTAACAATGAAACATTATGCATTATATTATAATCCATTATTTTAGTATAAATAAATAATGAAATATTTAGTTATTAGAACTAGTCTAGCTCTTTACGTGCCCTATTCCCTCCTTCATTCTAATGATTCAACTTTTTTTTTTGGACAGAATATCTAGATTCCAATCGCTATTATGATCGCCCAACCAAAGTATTCTTATTCGCCATTTTTTTATACAAACCCATCATCATTCCTAAATGCACTAAAAAGTAAGTGACCTAACACCCATTGGAATGACGATCTATCGGCCTATTTCTGTCTTAAATTCCCGATATCGATGAAATTGTACAAGCGATTTTTTATTTTCCTTAGACCAGCAAGTCAGGACTTTGTTCGATATTTCCGATTTAATGAATCTTCTTCTCCCGAATGCTCCATGGAATATCGCTATTCTTTTTTCCTCGCTACATATACGTAACAGTTTAGTTCGAAAATATATTTTTCAATATCTTTCCTTGATTTCCGAATCGATATTGTTTTTGTTTCTCCGCAAGGCGAGAGAACGAATGCGAGAAAGTGACTTTACTGTTCATTTCCATTCTCCATTATTTACAATATTTAATCTAGTTTTAGGGGCAGAAAAACATGAATTTTCCTTTTTTTTGTTTGTTTGAACACTCCGTTACAATGATCTACTCTGTACTTTACTATGATCATATGACAATTCAGGTTCAAATACTTATTATTTTTATAGTATAGTTATAAGATAAAGTATAAGATAAGGTCTAAAGACTAATCGATCGAGCCTCGTGGATTTATTTACTTAGATTGGTTTTGTGCCCAATAGAAAGAAGAATTTGTATCTCGCAACCCCTTGTAAAGGGCATGGCACGAGAAATCGTCCCCAGATAATCGAACTATCGTATGCCTTGGAATGATATGAGTTGTTCGAAGTTGAAGTATTAAATAGGGAATCGCGATGACTCTAGTCTTGGTAATTTACCAAAGAAGAAAGTCTATTGATTTGGGAGATTGTTACGGAGTGCCGCGTTCGTTTTTGTAGGTTGTTCCGGCCTATTTCTCTTTCCTGTGCTTATTTCGCTTTAGGAGGTTTGTTTACGGTACAACTTTTGTAACTTCTGGTAACCCATGGATTGGCGAGTTCCTCTTTGGAAAGTTGCCAATTTCTAACCGCTGCAGTTTTTTTGTCTTTTTTTGTTTTTTTGTTTTATATTTCTTTTTTTTTTATTTTCCTTTATTACGTTTTTTGTTTTTCCTCTCCCACTCCTGCGCAATAGGGTTTAGCCGCAAACACACATTTCTTTGTTGCTACTATGGGGTCCCTGAAGCACAAGGAGTATTTACTCGTTGGTGTCAGTAGGCGGTCTGGTGGACTTTTGTTGCTCTCCATGTGCTTTTGGCACTATAGGTTTCATGTACGATCAATTCGGAACTTGCTCGATCTGTCAATTGCGACTTAAATGCAATCGATTCCTCTGCTCCCATTGCTGTTTTTGTTTCAAGTTTCTGGATGTATCCCACTGGTCAATCTGGCTGTTTCTTTGCACCTAGTGTTGGCGTGCAGCCATAGTTCGATTCCCATCCCCTCCTCGCGTCCAAGGGGTTTCATAATTTGGACGTTGAACCCATTTTCCTATGATGGGAGTTATCGAGTCTTTAGGCGCTGCTCTGCTATGGCCGCTATTCATGTGCTACCGGAGAAAATACTTTAGTCGAAGATGTGGACGTGCAAATACATACCTTCGTGCTTTTACCCCACTCAAGCCGAGAGACTTATTCAATGTTCACTGCTACCCGTTTTTGGTCCCACCCTCTTTGGGGTTGCGTTTTCCAATAACGTTGGTTCCATTTTCTTTATGCTATGTTTACCCGTACTGTATGGATGAGTGCTAGTGGTATCGGTCTGCTCTGAATCTACGTGCCTATGACTTGCGTTTCCAAGAAATCCGTGCAGCTGGAAGATCCTGAATTTTGAGACTTTCTACAACCAAAATATTCTCTGAAACGAGGTAATTCGTGCTTGGATTTTCGTCTCAGGATCGCCTCATGAAAACCTATTTCCCTAGGAGTTCCTACCACGTGGAAACGCTCTTTATGGAACTTTAGCTTTAGCTGGTCGTGACCAAGAAAACACCGTTTTCGCTGCTGGCCGGATGCAGACTTATAAATTGTCCGGTAAACTACTTGGAGCTCACGTAGCTCATGCCGTCTTAATCTTATTCTGGGCCTGGGCATTAACCTCTTTGAAGTGGCTCTTTCGTACAGAGAAACCCATGTATGACAGGAGGGAGTTCTTCCGCCCCTAGCACTCTAGTTGGGGGGTTAGGTCCGTGGGAGAGGTTATGGACACCTTCCATACTTTTGTATCTTCTGGAGTACTCACTTAATTTCCTCTGCAAGTCTTAGCCTTTGGTGGTATTTTATCTGCGTTTCTTGGACCCAGCTCTTGAATAATCTTTTCCATGCTTCGGTTTATGATGGAAGATAGAAATAAATGACTACCATGTTGGTATTCACTTAATTTTTGTTAGGTCGAGGTTCTTTTCGTCTAGTGCCATGGCCTGTTTCTTTTGGGGCATATATGATACCTGGCCCCTGTGGGGGGAATTTACGAAAAATTACCACTTGACCCTTAGCCCAAGTGTCATATTTGTTATGTAACTAAATCTCCTTTTCGGGGAGAAGAGGTGTTAGTGTGGACGATTTAGAGAGATATTGGGGGACATTTATGGTTAGGTTCCATTGTATACTTGTGGAATTTGGATATCTTACCAAACCTTTTGCCATGGGCTCTCCGGTGCATTTGTATGGTCTGAGAGGCTTACTTGTCTTATGTTTAGGTCGTTAATCTGTCTTTTGGTTGGTTATCGCTTGGTTTTTGTCCTGGTTTACTTATACCGTTATCCTATGAGTTTTACGGACCTACCGGGCCAGAAGCTTCTCAGCTCAATGCATTTACCTTTCTATTCCGAGACCACTTCTTGGAGCTCGTGGATCCGCTCAAGGCATACGGTTTAGGTAAATAGTCTAATGCGTTCCCCGACTGGAGAGATTATTTTTGGAGGAGAAACGATGCGTTTTGGGATCTCGTGCTCCCTGGTTAGAACCTCTAAGGGGTCCCAATGGTTTGGACTTGAGTATCTGAAAAAGACATACACCTGGCAAGAACGACTTCGGAGAATATATGACTATGCGCCCTTGTAGGTTCTTTAATTCCGTGGGGGCTGTAGCTACCGAGATCCATGCAGTCATTAGGTCCTCGCCATAGAAGTTGGTTGGCGCCTCCATTTTGGTTTTTTCTTAGGAGTCTCTTTTTTGGGGTATTTGTGGCATGCGGGAGGCCGTGCACTGCAGCATCTTTGAAAAAGATCGAGCGGGAATTTGGAACCTGTTCTTTCCATGACCCCTCTTGTTGAGATTTTTTTTCTTTTTTCTTTTAATATCTATCTATTTTTTTCCTGTTCTTGCTCGCTATTCTAACCTAGCCGGCATTTCTTTTATGAACGAATCCGGGCAAATGAAAAGAAAAAATGTTATTCAACAAAGCAAAAAAGGAGAGAGAGGTTCGAACCCTCGATAGTTCGTTGTTTAGACTAATACCGGTTTTCAAGACCGGAGCTATCCCACTCAGCCACTCTCCCCGAGACAATTTTTTCTAAATTTATTCTACAATGGAATATGACATACTATTATATTATACACTACTATCTGTAGAAACTCCCAGATGCAAATCCCATATTTCGAATGTACTATCTGTAGATTGTACATAGATATATGCATGATCCTAGTTCTGCTTGTGAGTAATACGAAACTCCCCTCGACCCATGTCCGAAATAAAATAAAGCGTATTTAATAATTTCTCACGAATCAATTGATTCATGTCAACATCCTACCTGGTGCATTTTTAATTACATTTTGACTAAGCAGGGATCAAAATGGTATAGTTCATTTTGTTTTTGGTATCTTGGAGGGTTACAAACAATGACTATTGCTTCCAAGTAGCTGTTTTTGCATTATTGCGACTTCATCAGACATATACTTACTGATTATGTCAACCCGTTGTATTGGCTCTTCTGATGGTTGGCAATTCATAAAATATTGTATTTTTCCGGATACATTCATTAGGATGGATGAGCTTTCTGGTAGCTATCCTTAATTCGCCATCATCTCTTGAACTTATTTGTTAAAATATTCTCCCCGCGCCAAAAACTTCCATTCCGTCACCTTCTACGTCTAATAAATTAATATTCGATTGTGAGACACTCAAATTCATCTGATTTTCCAAAAAATATATTTCATTCTTTATCTGAAAGTTGGCCCTGTACCTATGATCCAGACCCATATAGGATAGATGATATAGGTCTATATTGTGGACCATTGCGTCTATCGGAACGCAGAAATGCGGCTATTTAGAATGTAATTTCTCTTTGCCACGGAAAGATGTTGGGTTCGATTCCCGCTATCCGCCCACGTGAGTAATGTATTATGATAAGATAAGAGATAAAAGCAAAAATGCATTCGACTACTAATGCTAACTACTAAAAGATATGTTTTTTTTACAAAATGTTGCGGATACGGATTTGAACCCGTGACCTCAAGGTTTCTGATCCTTGCGAGCTACCAACTGCTCTACTCCGCGCTGACGAACCGGGAACTATGCCAAGAAAGATTGGATACTCCCCTCTACCAATCCGTACAAGAGAATAGTCCCTATTTATACAGATGGTAAAAGAGGGCTCCTCTATCTTCTAATATAATAGATCGTAGAGATTCAATACAAAAACGAAGGATATTTTTTCTCTTACCACCTTGATCTTATTGCGCCCGGTAACAACGCATG
Source organism: Musa balbisiana (assembly GCA_004837865.1). NCBI lineage: Eukaryota > Viridiplantae > Streptophyta > Magnoliopsida > Zingiberales > Musaceae > Musa > Musa balbisiana. The sequence continues at coordinate 13,235 of PYDT01001745.1, forward strand.
AAACATCTCGAAGTATGTGTCCGTATAGCCCAAATTCGATAGTTAGCTCTAGGTCTTCCAGTCAAAAACAACCGATGGGACGTATAGGTTCACTGACGTGGTGGGGATTGCATTTTTTTCCATGATTTCCCATTTTTTCACTCATGATGACTTTGCCTTATTTTTTTTTTGAGGATCGGTGAACCGGAAAATCCAATTGATATTTCTGTGCCAATTTCTGTCGCTCTGCGCCCCTCTGAATCAAACTTTTTCTGCCAATGAGATTCTTTCCAACTAATTTAAATTCAATTCTTGATCTGTATCTTCAATTTTGGGCAACTTATGAAATGCTTCCGTCAAGCCACTCAGAAGGAACCTAACAAACTCCTCAAATTGGATCTGACTAATCCCAGGTGAGTGTGGACATTACCTCATTTCATCATCCGGAGCATCTTAATCTTAAGTGTCTGTTTATGTAAAAATCCCATATTAGCTCACTAGTATCGAAACCATACGGATCGATCTAGCATGATGGAGAATGTATATTCTGTTTACTGATCCAGAAATTTTAGCCAACTCCAGATATGTATTTCATACGTAGGAACGGAAAGGAGACAGAGGAATGAAGAGGCATTTTCGACGCAAGTTCGAATTTGCGACAGGTACAAAGGAAAGGGAATTGATAAAGCATTCCCGGAAAAATTCTGGCACCTTCCCTTATGGAGGGTCTTATATAGAATTAAAAATTCATTCAAGTTCTAACTATGATTATGATTCAATTTCTACATATTCTTAGGATATAACGATCACCTATTATTGGATATAACGATAAGATTGATTGGGTACCCAAAAAAAGAAAAAGGGATTCAGGATGAATTGAATCTAATGAGGATAAGAAAGAACAGGAACAATAGAGAGTTCCCTTTTTAGCATACTTAATGTTATTTGAGTTTCATCAGGTTCAAAAAAAATTTCGAAAGTATTGTTTGCTCGTTAGAATATATAGAATATGATTGATTTGAGTAATAGGAGTAATATTTATTAAGTGCAGACAATATAGCTATCTACCTGTCCGATACAATTCTTTTATCGTAATTTTCACTGGGGCACAGAAGTCAGGTCGCCTATATCATAATTACTCTTTTCTATTGCATATATAAAAATGACAAAAGACAGGCATGACGATTTATAAGGGATATGGGATATGTACATAAGAAGCGGTATCGTGTAAGAAATTTCTGTTTTGAGGTTACATCACACATATATATTGTTAAATTATATTGTGATAATGAAATTGAAATAGATTGATATTGAAAATAAGTGCTATGATTAGTCATAAATCCAATTGATTTTGTTATGCCATAAGGAAACGCAACAATTTGAGATACAAATTGAGAACTTTCACTAATTCAAACAACAAAACAAATAGTTAATGGTTCCAAGGGGCCCTATTTTTAAGTCTTTGACCAGAAAATCTATTTTTTATATATTGGACGAATTGTTGGCGACATGGCCACGTGGTAAGGCGGGGGACTGCAAATCATGGACACCAGGTTCAATCGGGGTTGGTGTCGCCGGATCAACAAAAATCTGGGATTTCTTATTCTGCTGATTCACTCGACGATTCTATGTACCGGCGAAGGAGAGGCAAAAGGATAAGCCTATCGCTAATTATTTTTAGAATCTGTAGTTTCTAATAAAAAAAAAGGAAAGTCAATTTTTTTTAAGAGATCAATTTTTTCTCAAAAATCCGGGCTTTGTGGTGTGGCCCAAACGGTACAAATAGGGATGAAGTAAGCCTTAATTATTACTATGATTAGGATTTAATATGATTATGATTGGTTCGGAATTTATTTATACGTTAGAATAAATAAGTAGAATAAATAAAGAGTTATAAATAGAAAATAACTAGTGGAAAGTAAATCTGGATTCAAAACTACGAAAGTAAGAGGTCGGAACTCTTGGTATCCAAACGGTCTAAGGACACTCCATTTTTGCTACTAGGATTGAAGAAGACAGAGATTGTACGAAAGACTATCAAGAATCTATTATCTTACACTAACACCGTGTGTCTACGACTCTGTCGGGAATTCGATTGGATAGCTGATGGGAAATCAATTTAGAAGTTGAGGGGAAAGGACGAAGATACTTTGTATCCAGACTCACGAGAGTCTCTGAGTACGCAAACATTCAATCAGGTAGTTGGTCGCTCTTATTGAGTATAAAGTAAAAGTTAAAGTTGAGAAACAAAAAAATTTTCTTTGCCGTGTAGGATAGGGGTACGAAAAAGAAAGAATGTATGTAATCGTGCTGGTGTCTCCCCATTCTTTCACAAAAAAACAGTAAGGCTTTAGAAGCAATCGGAAATAGAGGTCTCTGCTAGATATTTATCTATCGTGATGGTAGATTTTGATGTCTTTTGCTTATAAAAAGGGTAACAAACAATAGGTCTTAGTACTTCCTACATGTTCCCTTGGGATCGGAGTATTCCTTTGCTATTTCATTTTCGGGAAAAGGTGTGTGTTTGTTTTAATGCTTATGCTTCCGTTCTACCAGAAATCTTATATCTTGTTACGCTTAGATTCCATTGGATTGGTTCACTCAATAGCCTTACGTTAATCAAATTCCATTTTGACTCTGTCCATTGATTCCACTATGATTATTGATCATAATGAAGACTTCCGTCATAGAGTAGTAGTACATAATTTATAATATCTAATCTCGCTTGGGCGCTGTTAATGGTAGTCTTTACATTTTCCCTCTCACTCGTAGTATGGGAAGGATGGCCTCTAGGGGTAACTCCTAACGAGTAATCGATTGCGTAATTGATTCTATCAATTGTTTAATTGATCGTTTTGCAAATGCTTTAAAAAAGAATGTCTCTGTTTCAAATATACTGAATACCGTAATGAAATAGAAATCAATATAATAATAACCATAATCGATCAAAGATGAATTATTACATAGTTTGTATCTCGAAAACCTTAATTCTCCGCATGATAGGAAATTTTTGTCCAACCGAATTCTTCTAAATATTCTATTTGATAAACCAGCCTTACCAGAATTATGGATATACAAAAGAAAAAATCTGAAATTGTTTTTTCTATTTTTCTTTATTTGTTTTCCCTCTTTCTTTACTTTTACTGTTCTAAAGATATAAAGCGTTTCCGCTATTCTACTACTTTATTAGAGTTACGCCAATACATACTTTCTATTGGAATGATATTGTTGTCCAAGAGGTTCTACACATATCATGTGCTCTTTTTTCCTGTTTGGAAAAAAAACGATCCACATATCGCGCATTTCACCTTTTTTTAGACCCAGAGATTTTTTTATGCTTTTTTTGAACTCATCGCATGTCATGTTTCGCAGAAAAAAATGGAAGGTCTACTCTCTTTAAGCTACTTCTTTGTCAAATCTGAAGACTATCATGGAATAGACTCCGCAGATCATCTTTAATGGATCAAGCAATGACTTGCTTGAGATGGGAAATCTAAACAAAGAAAAAATTCTTTTTCTTTGGTTTCGTTTTCTTTTATCTTTTTTTTTATTTAATTTACTTTATGTAGAATATGCCCATACGATTTTTGTCTTGCTCCATTGCTTCCTTTGATAGATTCTCGGGACCTATACCTAGATATATATAAATTCTAAGAAACCGGAATTAGAATAGTTGGCCTTCAATTTTATTTTGATTGATCGAAATCCACCAAGTAAATGTACCCAAAAATACTCGAATTGGAACTGTATTTTTGATGTCCTTTTTACATATCCATCTAGATCATATGTACATACATTTTTATAAATTGAACCTAGATATCGGCTTTCCTCTATAGAAGCCTATAATCGTAATACAGTACAACTTTCTATGAAATCATTAATAGGATAAGAAATACTATACCTACTACTCCGGCTCAGATACTTACTATCTCAGTACTATTATCTCAGGATACTTATGCATTCCAGACAGATTCATTTCATTTAAGACTTGGCGTTTTGAATCCGTTTCTTTCATTTATTCATCATTGTACGACTATAAATCAAGTTTCAGTCAATTAATCATTTTGACGACTGGTTTTTTACGTGAGATGGAAGTAATAAGGCAGTAGAACTAAATGACAGTGCAGTGCAATAATGCGAGAATATTTACTTCCATAATCTCATTGTTTTTTTACTTCGCAATACGTCGGGATCTAATCCCTAGAGCTGAGAAATTTGATTCCTTTTAATTCAATGGGATGAAGTGCTCCTGATGATACTGAATCGGATCATTTATGACTAACAATATCTGATCTATCAATCGATTCATCGTCGCGATGAATAGTATAACATATGAAGATCCTTTAATCCATACTACATCTGAATTGGACTCCTGATCCATAAATAATCCCATTGAATTTGCATCCTTTTCCACTTTTCTTTTTCTTAATAACCCTACCGGCTTCCTTATCTACTCCTCCTTCGTTATACTTATACATACAGTATGTACATACATTTATTAGGTATTAGAGACTTATTCATGAATCACCACAGATCCAAGAGTAGAAGTGAGATTGGAAAAAGGACGGTTTAAGTATAAAAGATCAATATATTCAACAATTTAACTAAAAAGGAACGTTTGCTTGTCTTTTTCTTTTTACATTTTATTAGTATCTCTTTCTTGGATTGGGACTGGAAGGCATACATCAAAAATTAGTGTGCAATTTAATGAGAAGAGATATTTGTTTCCAATTAGTCATTGAGGATACACAAACAAAGTCGGCTAAAAGGGTTGTCGTTTCAAACCTGACCCGTAACTCTGCTTGTCGATGTAATTAATGTTTACGTTCATTATGTATTGCAATCACGAATACAATTTGGTATGTAACTCTCGTAAAAATTAGGAGCACTCTATTCTATTTCATTTATCAAGAACTCGAAAAAGAAAGTCGACTAGTATCTCTTAAAATACTAACTATAGGAATCACGATGTACGATCTATATATGGTATGTCTCATCCCTTATCACTCGGCACTATGTCAATGGAATTCCTGTATTTGTCTGTGATAAATGCGAAAATGACAACAAGACTCAAGGATCTCCACTGGGGATTAGAATCTTGCTCCCTGTCTCCTTTTTCACGGGGGGGAAAAAAAAAAATAGAGAAATTCATTTCATCCATTCATCGGTCGGATCCTAGTTCGTGACTGACGGTGCTCGAACCCGCATCTTCCGTCTTGACAGGGCGTGCCTGACCATTGAACTACAATCCCAGCAGAGGTGTATGGTCTACTTCTTAATGGTTTCAGAAAACATTTTCTGTCGTCGCTTGTAACAGAGACACGAATGATAACTACCTGATATCATATACACGATATCATATACACATAGACCATAGATATGGACTATAGTGAAAGTTGACACTGATTACTAGTACCTGTGTTTATTTTTTTTTTATTGACCAAAAATGGTAATCAACCTTTCATTGAGAAAAAACGATTTTTCTTTCATAATCTTGCTTTGATTAAGTATTATGAATCTAGATCGTTAAGAAAGAAAAGATCATAACGAATGAAAAAACATGGATGTAAACAAAAATGGACTCTTCTCTTTTACGATCAGTATTTTTGTTTTCTGGGGGCAATTGTTTATATCATTGGTTATATCATATTCATGGAGCGCGAATTTTTGGGCCTCGCTTGATTTGAACCAGCGTAAGACATTCGCCAACGAATTTACGTCCGTCCCATTAACCGCTCGGGCATCGACCCAGAAGAATCCTTCTAGCTTATTGATACCCATTACAACTTCCTTTCGAGTACCCCCGGGGAATCGAATCCCCGCTGCCTCCTTAAAGAGAGACTTGTCCTGAACCACTAGACGAAGGGGCATTCCCGCCGCAACTTTCATCCATACTATGATGATAGTATATGATGTTTTTGGAATTGGTCAATATAATCTAATGATCTGACTAGATCTTAACACTCTTTTCTACTTTTTTGGTAATGATTCCATAAATTTTGTTTTCTGGATTTGATGTGTTCATACTGAACCATCCCATACTATTTTTATATAGCGAAAGAGGTACATGGACTCCCGTCGTCAGGCAGTGATTTGGTCCCACAGAACAGAAAAGTGTGTAGAACCCCACTTTAATTTCTGTCCTTTCATTTTTTAACTCATAATTTAACTTAACTCTTGCTTCGTCAGTGTTCGGATAAAATATGCCTATCAACTATCTCAGCTTAAGTCATGAACTTAAAAACGATTAGAAATTTTCCTATTTTTTTTCTTTTTATTTTTTCTATAGATCGGTTCATGTAACGAATACCCTCAGCATCACATGATTCAAGAAATCTACGAATCTATGCCTGTCAGTTTGGTACATGTATCACTCATGTATCTGTTTTTGATGGGTCGTAAGGTAAACAGCGGGTCGTCTTGAACATTCACTGCCTTATTTTTATCAAAACAAAAATAAAACTTTGCCCACTGTTTTACTTTTGGGGGGTCCATCACAGTTTTGCTCCTACATGACTATGTATATATTAATGTTCCTATAGTATAGATCATGACATATATTATGCAGTAGACTCATAATGGAAAAAGGCTATAATCATGAATCGTAAAACAAGAGGCCTTTTAACTCAGTGGTAGAGTAACGCCCATGTAAAAGGCGTAAGTCATCGGTTCAAATCCCGATAAGGTGCTTTTTCCACTAAACTAAGTTTGTCTTTGGTTTCGGTGAGAATAGGAGATTTCTTTTTATTTTTTCTAAAAAGGAAAGGGTACCACCATTATAATGACTGTTCTTATTATTACGAGTTATAGTGAAAAGTGGAAACCATTTTCATTTTATTAGTATACATTATTTTAGTATAAATAATAATGATATTGTAGTTATTAGAACTACGTCTAACTCTGTCTGACCAAAGTAGTCCCTCTTCATGTCAATTATTCAAATTTTGGTTTTTTGACAGGAATATTCTCGATGTCCAATCGCTATATGAATCGCCAAACCAAAGTTTCTTATCTTTCTCCATTGTTTTTTATCAAACCCAGCTCAATTTCTAATCAATAAAAAGTAGTGGCCTCCCTGACTGACGACCTCATCGCTAGTCTGAATATTTAAATTCGGATAGAGATGAAAATTGTGCGCGATTTTTTTTTCCTTAGACCACGCAAGTCAGGATTGTCGATATTTCCGATTTAAATGAATCTTCCTTCTTACCGAAATGCTCCATGGACTAAATCGATATTCTTTTCGCTACATATAAAAGTAAAGTGTTATTTCCGAAATATATTTTCAATAGCTTCCTTGATTCAGAATCAGATATTGTTTTGGTTCTTTCCGCCAATGCAAGAGACCGAATGCGAGAAGGACTTTACTTTCCATTTTCCAGTCTACCATTATTTAATATTTAATCTCAGTTTGGGCAGGAAACAACAGTGAATTTCTTTATTTTTGTTTGTTTGAACCCGTTAAAAGATTACTTGTAACCTGTACTATGATTCCCCTAGGACAATTCAGGTTCAAATACTTATTTATTTTATATAGTATAAGTTAATAAGATACGTAAGAATACGGTAGAAAGAACTAATCGAATCGAGCCTCCGTGTATTTATTTACTTATATTGTTTGTGGCCCAATAGAAAAGAAGAATTGTATCTCGAAACCCATTGTAAGGGGCATGGAACAGAAATCGTCACGATACGCGAACTAATCGTAGCCTTGAATTGATATGAAGGTGTTTCGGAAATGGTTGACGTAGTTCAATAGGGGATCGCTATGACTATAGTCCGTGTGTAAATTACCAAAGCAAAAAAAAAGGGAAAAAAAATGATCTATTGATTTATGGATGAGTGGGTACGGAGGGACCGTTTTTCGTTTTTGATTGGTCCGCCTATTGCTCTTTTCCCTTGTGCTTATTTCCGCTTTAGGAGGTTGTTTACAGGTACAACTTTTGTAACTTCATGGTATCCCAGGATTTGGCGAGTTCCTATTTGGAAGGTTGCAATTTTCCTTAACCGCTTCAGTTTCACGGCCTGCGAATAGTTTAGCAACATTCTTTTTTGCTACTATGGGGTCCTGAGCACAGGAGATTTTACTTCGTTGGTGTCAATTAGGCGGTTCTGTGGACTTTTTTGTTTGCTCTTCCATGGTGCTTTTCGACTAAAGGTTCATGTTACACGTCATTTCGAACTTGCTTCGATCTGATTCATTGCGCCCTTATAATGCATCGCATCTCTCTCCAATTGCTTTTTTTGTTCATATCTTGATTTATCCACGGTCAATCTGGCTGGTTCTTTGCACCTAGTTTTTTTGGCGTAGCCCAGCCATATTCGATTCATCTCTTCTTCCAAGGGTTTCATCATTGGACGTTGACCCATTTCATATGATGGGAGTTGCCGGAGTATTAGGCGCTGCTCGCTTGTCGCTATTCATGGTGCTCCCGTAGAAAATACTTATTCGAAGATGGTGACGGTGCAAATACATTTCGTTCTTGTTTAACCCACTCAAGCCGAAGAGATTATTCAAGGGTCACTGTGCTAACGTTTTTGGTCCCCAAATCTTTGGGGGTTGCTTTTTCCAATAAACGTTGGGTTACATTCTTTATGCTATTTTGTACCCGTAACTGTTTATGGATGAAGTGCTATTGGGTAGTCGTCTGTGGCTCGAATCTACTGCCTTGACTTCGTTTCCCAAGAAATCCGTGCAGCGGAAGATCCTGATTTGAGACTTTCTACAACCCAAATCTTCTCTAAACGCCGTTTCGTGCTTGGATGGCGGCTCAGGATCAGCTCAATGAAACCTTATATTCCCTGAGGAGGTTCTACCACGTGTAAACGCTCTTTAATGGAACTTAGCTTTAGCTTTTCGTGACCAAGAAACCACCGTTTTCCTTTGGGGCCGGAATGCCAGACTTATACATTGTCCGGTAAACTACTTGGATCTCACGTACTCATGCCGGATTAAATCGTATCTGGCCGGGTCACTGACCTATGTGAAGTGGCCTCATGTCGTACAGAGAACCCCATGTATGACAAGGATTGATTTTACTTCCGCCCTAGCTACTCTAGGTTGGGGTAGTTCCGGGGAGAGTATGACACCTTTCCATACTTTGTATCTGGAGTACTTCCCTTAATTTCCTCTGCATTCTTGGCTTTGGTGGTATTGTATCATGCGCTTCTTGACCCGAGACTTTGAAGAATCTTTTTTCCATTCTTCGGTTATTTGGAAGATAGAAATAAAAAATAGAATGACTACCTTTTGGTAGTCCTTAATTTTGGTTAGGTCTAGGGGCTTTTCTTCTAGTGCCAAGGCTTGTTATTGTTGGGGGCATATCTGAACCTTTGCCCCTGGGGGGGGATATGAAGAAAAATTACCAACTTGACCCTTAGCCAAGTGTCTATTTGGTTATTTACAAAATCTCCTTTTGGGGAGAAGGATGATTGATTAGTGTGGACGAGTTAGAATATAATTGGGGGACATGGTATGGTTAGGTTTCCTTTGTATACTTGGTGAAAGTGGGCATATCTTAACCAAACCTTTGCGGGCTCGCCGTGCATGTATGGTCTGGATAGCGTACTTGTCTTAGAGTGTAGGTGCTTGATCTGTCTTTGTTTATCGTGCTTGTTGTTTTGTCTGGTTTAATAATACCGCGTCAATCCTAGTGAGTTTTACGGACCTACCGGCCCGAAGCTTCGCAACTCAGCATTTACCTTTCTAGTCAGAGACCAACGCTTGAGCTAACGTGGGACCGCTGCAAGGACTACTGGTTAGTTACTATCTAATGCGTTCCCCGACTGGAGCATTATTTTTGGAGAGACACTAGGCGTTTTGGGGATCTTCGTGCTCCCGGTTAGAACCTCTAAGGTGTCACCAAGGGTTGGACTTGAGTAGGCGGACAAAAGACATACAACTTGGCAAGAACGACGGTTCGCAGAATATCATTACTCATGCTCCTTTGGTTCTTTAAATTCCGTGGGTGCGTCAGCTACCGATATCATGCCGTCATTATGTCTCTCCTAGAAGTTGTTGGCGACCTCCCCTTTTGTTTTCTAGGATTCTCGTCTTTTTGGGGGCCTTTGGTGCATGGCGGGAAGGGCCCGTTCCGCTGCAGCAGGCTTTGAAAAAGGCATCGATCGTGATTTGGAACCTGTCGTTCCATGACCCCTCTTAGTTGAGTATTTTCTTCTTGGTTTTTCTTTTTATATCTATTCTATTTTTTTCCTGTTCTGGCTCGGCATTCTACCTACCGGGCCATTCCTTTTATAAGATACTGGCCAAATGAATAAGAAACAAATTTATTCACAAGCAAAAAGGCGAGAGAGGGATTCGACCCTCTATAGTTCTTTGTTTAGCACTATACCGGTTTTCAAGAACCGGAGCTATCAACCACTATCAGCCATCCTCCCCGAGAAATTCTCTTTAATTCCTACAAATGGAATATGGACTATATGAAGATGATACACTAACTATCTGTAGACACATCCCAGGATGCAAATCCATATTTCTGATGTATCTATCTGTAGATTGTATACTAATATGGCATGATCCAGTATTTCTGCTGTGAAAGTCAGCGAAACTCCCTCGACTCCCTGTCCGAATAATAAAGCGTAAGGTAATATAGTTCTAAGAATCATGTTCTGTCAATCCCTACTGATGCATTTTATTACAATTTGACTAAGCTAGGGATCAACTGTATATTTCATTTGTTGGTAGCTTGGAGGATTACATACATTACTATTGCTTTCCATTACTGTTTGGGCATTATTGCGACTTCATCAGTCTTACTGATTAGTGTACCCGTTGTATTATCTTCTTCGATGGTTGTTCACGTAATAAAAATATTGTATTTTCCGTACATCATATGGATTTGGATTCAGTCCTTTCTGGTAGCTTCTATCCTTAAATTCTCTCATCTCTTGAACTTCTTATTTTTTTATTTCCCCGATCCAAAACTCCATTTTCCTTCTACCTTCTACTTTCTAATAAATTTAATAATTCGATTGTGAGACACATCAAGATTCAATCTGATTCCAAAAAGTAATTCATTCTTGTATCCTGAATATTTGGCCCTGTACATATGATCCAGACGCATAGATGATCTTGCATAGATGTCATACTCGTGTGGACATATGCGTTGCGTATCAGGAACGCAGAAAATGCGGATATGTCGAATGGTAAAATTTCTCTTTGCCAGGAAGATGTGTTTCGTTCCCACCCCCCCCCCACCGGTCCCGCTATCCGCCCACGGTGAAGTAATGTATTATGATAAGATAGAGATAAATCACATGAAATTCGAACTACTAATTCTAACTACTAAAAATATATTTTTTTTACAACAAATGTTGCGGAGACAGGATTTGAACCCGTGACCTCAAGTTTATGAGCCTTTGCAGCTACCAACTGCCTACATCCGCGCTGAAGAACCAGGGACTTTTGACCGAGAACGATTGGTAGCCCCTCTACCTAATCCGTACAAATAGAATAGTCTATTTATACAGTGGTAAAGAGGGCTCCTCTATCTTCTATGATAATAGATGTAGAGATTCATACAATACGAAAGGATATGTTTCTCTTTACCAACGTGATCTATGCGCCCGGTAACAAACATCATGAAACATTTCTCGAAGTATTGTCCGGAGAGCCCAACGTCGCCGATAGTTATCTCTAGGTCTGGTCCAGTCAAAACAACTGTGATGGAGACGTATAGGTGCCTATTCGGGTGGTGGATTGCAATTTTCCCTGAATTTCCCATTTTTCACTCAATGATGGAACTTTGCTTATTTTTTTTGAGGATCGCCGAACAAATGATATTTCTGTTCAATTTCTTCGCTTCTTCTCCCCTGATCAAACTTTTCTTGCCATATGTAATGGTCAGTTCTATTATTATCATGATACAGTTCGGTCGTAGATTAACAATATAAGAAGGAGATCCTCCCATCTCCCATCGACCAACTGACGATTGTTGCTGATACAGTACATAAAAAAATAATAAATAACTAATTTAAAATTAACCAAATTTTTTTTCACTGATGTAGAGGCATCAAGAAAGCTGCAGAAGTGAATATATAACCCTAAACCTACGGAAAAGTGGGCTATCCCAACCATCTTGCTTGTGTCATAAAGACCCGTAGCCCACGCCCTAATCGACCCCCTGGAGGAAGATGTGTTTCTAAAAGATCTTTGATACTGTCCCAATCCCTAAGTTAGTCTATACTATGACCCGATATGAAAATAATGCAATAGCTAAATGATGATGAGCATATCGTCAGCCATAAACTTGCGTTTGTGGATGAATCCACCGGAGGGTTAGCATTGCATTCCTGTTCCTTGTGAAGTACCAAATAAATGGCTACCGAATCAGGGTTTTGGGCATAAGATTCCACTGAACCCGTAAAAACTGGTCCCAACCCTTGAGGATATGGTAATACAGCTAAAAAATTATTCCCTCTGACGTACTGTCCCCTGGATCCTGGAAAAGTCTACATGAACTAATTTCCTGGCAATCCAAAGAACTCCCTCCGAAAAGTCCTGACAATTAGGATTTAGACGAGATTGCGCATTTTTGAACCCGAAACCTTGGTTTCCCTTTTGGTTGTAAGTGGTCACCACCCCGCTATTAAGGATATAGCAGAAAGAAATAATAGAAAGAGCTCCAGTTAAAGATCTTCATTAGTGCGTAATCCCGATGTCTACCACCACTGAGACCACCGGACTAAGCGATATCACTGGACCGGTAACCCCTCCTCGGTAAAGGCTTCTCAGCTGGTTGACCAAATGTGATCCCAAATGCATTAGCAATAGTCTTACATGTAAGGGTCTGTACCATGACTCAAATTTCCTTGCCAGCTACATGAAAGAGATTGCCGGACGTCCACAGAAGATATTGCTAATGCCCAAAGTTGGAGAACAAAAATGTTCTGATAAAGACTTTCGCATATTTGGTTTTTTATCTCATCCTGACTCCCGAGTCAGGGCGGTAGCAATACAACCCCAATTCGACGAGTAGTGGGGCCTGAGCAAGCCTTGCTAAACCTCGAAATCTTAATGCCATAATCCTTTCAAATCCGCCTACATTATCCTACTGCAATAATCTGCTAATAAAATGCCCATGTTTGTTGGCAATTCCACCCATAAGGTAATGGTTTACTCCGTAGCAGCACGCCCTTGTAAATCGCCAAGGCCTCTAGGCTGAGTAGCAGGAGCAACCTTTAATTTGTTATACCCACCGATGGATTCAATAGTTCTGCCAATAACCACGGCCACTGATAAAACATTAACTGAAAGCCCCAGACAAATGATCCCCTAAGAAAAGAGACCATATGCAGAGAATGACGAACCATACGACTGAATTAACCTGAATGCCTGTGGCGGCCGATAAAAGTCTCGAAGGGCCACCCATGTTGAGTCGTAATGGAACTCGCGCAAAGTTTCCTCCGGTGAATATGAGTTAGCACCCTTGATCACTTATAGACCCCAAAATCCGACGCTTTTCCAACTGAAATGGAAAATAACTACGAATCGCAATTGTACATCCAGAATAGACCTAAGAAGACATGATCCCAGGCGATACTTGCAGTGGCCCCCCCTCTTCCAGGTCCATCACAGGAACACGAAAACCAAGATTTGCTTTATCAGGTATCAAACGTGACGTCCGAGGCAAATAGAAACCTTTCAGTAGTATCTACAGTCCACGTGGATCGTAAACTGCATTAATTGAGGACTAAGATCTGCGGTCCTAATGGAATAGGTAACAATCGACTTTTGCCGCCTACTGCACCAACTCACCACTCCCCAAGTTAACTGGTACTTGCTGTTGCACCAGGAGCTGTTTATGCCGGGTGCTAAGCAGGGTGTTTTGTACCCATTGGCAAAGATGGTTGTACTTGTATATCTGTATCTGAAAACATATCTTGTGGGCGCCCTAAAGCGCTTCATGGTATCATTATGACTATACAAGCCAAAACGGTGAAAACCCAGAAATATACATGCCCAGTTAGATGTGAATGATTTTGCCTCGCGGTGGCTAAGACACGAGCTAATAGATCGTTGATCCGAGTATTGGATCGAATCTCTTACCATACAATTTGCTGCTGTTCATCAGGACCAACTATGAAACCCCACCGCTCCACTGTGATGTGTTAACAACGAAGGTGGGTACCATAGTCAATAGCCTAGGGTGAAAATGGATAGGGATGCATGTGAATACATATGTGACTACAAACTGGTAAAGATCCTAACATGCCAGGTTAAGAGATAATTGAGCATGCCACCTACGTTGTTAGGATTTCATAGGTCCTTTATGGCCCGGGCCTGTAAATTACCTTTAGGCCTGCAAAATGTCCCTTTACTGCCATGACAAAAATGCCCCAGTTGGTTCTAGACATATGACCAGCGATCAGGAAAAGAATTGCAATAGCTAAATGATGGTGTGGCAATATCGGTCACCATAACAACCTTTTCTTGGGTCCCCTCCTCCACAAAAGTAAAATTCCGCGATTTTGACCAATTCAGGTGAAAAACGGGGGTTGCTCCCTCGTGCCAAACTGGGATAAGTTTTAGCCAAAAGGTCCCGATTCAAGATAAATTCATGAGGAAGTGGTATCTCTTTAGGATCAACTCCAGCGTCGAGAAATTTGGTTATCGGTAAAGATACTTGATTTGTGTCCCGCCCAAGAAATGAGACCCAATCCTAGTACCCCGCTAATGGTTTTACCCTAGATCTACAATCTTGGAACCCAGCCATTTGGGGGCTGCTTTTTGATAATTGAACCAACCACAAAAGCATTAACGATGCAAAGACCAATGCGCCCCAATGGCGGTACAATCGAGTTGTAATTCACTCGTTATTCCAGATGCTCCGCCAAATCTGAAAAAATCCGGATGTTATTGGATTCCTCGGAAACCTCCACCCACTCACCATTCATATTTCTGACCACATTGCCAACTACCTGGGCACTGGTTGCAATGTGAGTTATGATCACTTAGCCATGCTTCAAATTGGAAAAACGGGCGCCATGGAAGTACATGCCACTCACCAAAGAATATAATGAGAGTTTTGACCAAATGAGCACTAAATACTTTTTCGATAGATCTCCTCAATCACTGGTGGACTATCGAAATCGTGAGCATCAGCTGTAGGTTCCAGATCCAAGTGGTCGTATCAGGGCCCTTAGCTATGTTCTTGAGAAATGGCCGGTCTGGCCCATATCCTCGAAAGACGTTTTTATGGATCCTATCTACAACAATTTTCACTTCTGGTTCCGGCGAACCATAATCATTAAGCCTCCTCTTCCGGACAACACCTACAACGAGACCCGCCAACAGTTTTTAGTGACCTCTGAAGAATAGCATTTTATTTTTATGTTAGATAGTCCCCTTTCCTTTACTATCTCCATCCAGCTATTTTATTTATTATTTCCTCGAGCACTTTGAGTATTCACTAGAGCAATTATGTATTGAAGTCAATCCATAGGCAAGTGTTCGGCTATTATGACATAACGATTAGTTGCCCAACGGACCCCTTCTCGCTTGAAGTCCTTCCCAGCATGATAAAAACTATTTTTTGTTCAACTAGTGTACTTATATCTGAAATGGATAAATCCCATATGAATCTACTTCCATGGAATATCTTATTAGTTACTCTAAATTAAAGCACAATACCATTCATTATAATTAATAAGATCCATTCTTATATCTTATCTGTATTTAGTCCATTCGAAGGTACCTTTTGTAGCTTTATTAGTTTTATTCTATATTTTAATTCGTATCATTTATCCCTACGGATACCATCCATGATTTTAGAAGGAAGGGATATAATAAATTCTTGATTGATTCTTTTCATGGTAACGATCCTATTTTAGTTGTTGATGGACCACAACTAATTTTATGAATTAAAAGAGAGTGTTTTTATTCGAACGCCTCGTGATCTTCAACCAATTATTTCTTATATAATTACCTGGACTAAGCGCTATAGCTTGTTTCCAATACTCAGCAGCTTGATCGAACCAAGTTCTAATTTCCAGAATCACCCTGGGAATGGCCTGTTCTCCCCGGTCGTGAATGTGTTCCTTCCGTAGAACCGGTACTTGAGATGTTCCCTACCTCATACGTCTCGTCAATCGATTCTTTTTTTAACTGCGCCCCATCTTAATCTACCTATGCTAACTGAATTTATTTGTGCATAAATGTATCCCTGTTTCCCATTTTTTTGGTTTCCAAAGAAGTTAATGACATAGTTTAAAACCTCTACTTTTTTGATCAATCAGTTTTTGTCTTTTCTCCCACCTTCAGAAAGAATGAAGCATAGCTCGCCCCTATATCCTATCAATATGTTTAAATATTTTAGATTTTTCTGAAGGTAACTATCTCGGTTTCATATATGAAAGTTTATATAGATTAAGAATCTTTGAAAAAGACTTTCCTCCATAAGATAAGAAAAAAGACTTACTATCTTTGAGCTGCATGCACACCGCGCTCATCTTTGTGATCGACTCTATTACATAAGTTGATTCCTAACTTTATCCCGTAATTAAGCATAAGTAACCAAGCAGTTCTTAACTCTATCGACCCACTAGTTTTTAATTGATCTTTTACGGTGCTTTCTCCGACAATCAATCCTTTCTCCATAGAGTATATTATATAGCTGTATCGATTTCTTCCTATTTTGGGGTTCTCGTGAAGTCTCTTATTTGCTACGCGTCAAAATCGTTGCTTTAGACGATCCTATGTAAAGCCTATTTTTTCTAGTCTTTACTATCGATTGGATCTTTTTTTCCGTCTTTCTATATGTGGAGATAGTCTCACGTAATGAACATATCACGGCCCTATTATTAAAAGCTTGTTGTAAGAATGGGTTTCGTTCTAGTGCCCGGAACTAATATTGCCCAAGCCGTTGATGCGCACTCCGGTGCTTGGGTGTATAATGCCTATGTGATAGAGTAGATAACTTCGATCATAGGGATCATTTCTGGGTCGCGTAGCTTCCATATAATTCTGTAAGCTTCCGCATAATTTCCTTCGTCTGGCGCCCATCCTTTTCCGGTCGTTCATTCTATTCAAAGAATCCTCCGTTCCATAACCGTACGTGAGATTTTCATTCATACGGCTCCTCCCTTTGTGCATAGACTAAAAGGACTAAGCAGGATTAAATTTCCTATTCTCCTTATGAACTTACAGGAGCTGGTATTTTTTTACAGGAATTTCTAGCCACCTCCCGCAAGAGTTTTTTTCTTAACACCAATCGTATTAGTGCATATGGTAAATGGTAACTCCAAGCAATTTCTTGTCCTCAACGCCCCTCATTTCCAGAATTAGTCACTTCAACGATTCTTTGCTGGTTCTCACGGTTACCCAAATACGAACGAGATGGATGTTGGTTGCCCCAACCAGTCTTGTTAGCCCCGATACCGATAAGGAAAAGGGTAATTTATAACAAATTTTTTGTGTTGTTGATTCCTATGTGTAGTGCTTCTTCCCCCACCGCAATCTATTTGGTACTAGTGGAGTAGGATTGCCCCGCAATACGGAACTATATGTGTAACCGTTCGCTCAATACTAAATCGACATGAAGCATCTGAGGCTGCATCAATCGAGGAGACACGCCAGAAGGAATTGTTTCTACTCCAAACTTCACCTTCCCATCTTGAGTTTATTTCAAAAATTTGGTTCTTTCTATCCCGCACGTCCTTTTCTTTCGTCGTAATACTGAGGACGACTAGACTAACAAAAAAACAAGAAAACGAATCCAATCGCACCTCTTGTATAGGTCTGCCTTTTTTTCTCCGAAAGTTGCGGAATTATCTAATAAGATATTGGCTACAATGAAGAGGTCTTAATCAAATAAAATGTGCATTTATCCGAGATCCTAGGCATAATAACAATCCATTCTCATTCTCTATAATTCTTTTCATTACCCCCGAGGGTTAAATGCTTCGTGCGCAAACTAAAAGGAAATTGTACGTACGAAATAACATAAAACAGACTAATTCTAAAAAAAGATGTGTAACCTTTTGTTCAAATGTTTCGCCTTTTTTGTTTGGATTGTACAAGGAGAATAGAAATATTGGATGATTTCATTCAATTGTCGTAGTATACCATTGCACGGAACTATTACTATTTCTCTAAGTTAATAACAAAGGACTTTTATGTTATTGTGGATTCTGCTAACTCTATAAGTTTGATTTTGGTTTATAATCCAAAGAGGACACAGAATGAAATAGCATTAAAAAAAAAATAGCGTAGAGTAAGTAAGCATCCATTTTTGTTTTTTGTTTGCATAACATGGATACGCATGCCAACAATTGAATAGAAAAATCCCATGGGACGATTCATAAATTGTCCTAATTTCTATTGGGTAGCTGATAGAGAAGTTTTGTGGAAAATAGAAATTTTATTGAAGGAAATTCCTATGACCATTCATCATTAGTCCTACTGGCAATAATATGATGACTCGCTATCACTCGGTGTCTGGTCATGATAAGATTATTCTGAAAGTATGGCGCGTGGTTCAAGGCTATCATTGGAACCTGCTATGTAGCCTTTTGTTTTACCGAGTGTTTCGAACCCTCTCTTTCCGTTCTCTTAAGTCACACGTGGTACTAACACAATATATCAAATCAAATACAATTGATACCATCATCCCAACCAGGGACCTACCTTGGTGATAGAAATTCTCTATTCCGAAGTCCTTACTGTGGTACGTAAAATCAAATATCGGAAAAAGAACTATCAAAAAAATCTTACTGCTGATCCATTTGTGATACGTGGAATGACGAAAAATGCGGATCAAGGCCCTTAGATCTATTATTTTTATTTCGGCGAAAATAGACAAAATTCTCTGAAACTTTTCTTGTTATTTCGTTAGGGTTCAAGTCCTGACGGGAATAATATCTACGACTAACAACTCTTTTTTTTCAAATTCGATCCATTTACTATCTATTATTTTATTTACTATCCTTTATATTGGCATGAGTCAAAAGTCAATGTTTTGGCCATTCCTCGGGGTGGATAAAAGCTATAATTTTGAATCAAGCTTCGATCTTTGATTTTCCTTCGTTAGTAATAAATCTCTTGGGTTTACCACGATAACTTGGTAGTCCACTATACTACCATTAACTAAATAGGTCGAGTTAACTAATGCCTGGCTCCAGGAATGGTCCGAGCCATACCCAATCGAAAAGGATGTTATCCAACCGCATCTCAAGTAATTGTAGTACAACCTGACCTGTTGACCCTTTTGCTTTTCCAGCATATGCCCATATCTAAGTACTTGTCGCTCTTCATACCATAATGAAAACGCATTGCTGTTTTTTCTTCTAGACGAATACCTACTTCGATCTTTTTCCCAGAACGCAATTGTTTTTTAAGATCACTTCCGGAGCTAGGTCTTTTACTAGTTAAGCTCACTGGTACGCCCCCAGACGCGTATTTTTTTTTGAAAACGAGGTCCTCGTTAACGAAGACTAAAGACTCCTTTTTTTATTTTTATTGATTTTATGACAGTTTCGAGTTTTTCAGAAGTAGAGAAAAATGAAAACTGAACTAAAATTCAACTGAACTAAGGATAAAACAAGCAAAGCTAAATTTACCGAATACTACAAAGTAGAATAAATAAATTGTATCAATATCCAGGATTTTTGGTATATATAAAGTTGCAGCTCCGTTTATATTTTGTTTCGGTAGAGAGAGATCTAAATTTTTCCAATACATTTTTTGGTCATGGTTGAAGTATACCCGACATAACATATGGGAAAAGGAGGAGAGAGATTATCATCACGGAAAATATCGAAGAGAAAAAGCCGGCGATCGGATCGCACCTGATGACCATCGCATACAATGCGATTCCTCTAACCTCTGAGCTCAGCGGGCTCACATAACCTAACAGAAAAGTAGTAGAAATTGAGGAAACTAACGGATTTAGCTATTACTATCTATCTATTAGCTATTCGTTTAATATTAACTAGAACTTAACTATATAACTATATTTATATATAAAGTTTCTATTAGTTATATTATCCTTATACTTCTAAACTATAACTATCGAACCTATATACTATTAACAACCTATATACTATAACTACCTATAATCAGAATTCTGACTATCTTCCTGCCTATTCCTAACTATATCTTACCTATTAAATATACACCTGATGTAATTTATAATTGAATTATAATTTATTTAATGTATTTAATTATATTATAATTTACTTTTATATTCATTATAATAGAGACATAAAATGGTTAATGGAAATTTTTGATTAGAAAAATCTAATTATTCTTAAAACGAATTATTTTTTAAAGCATTATAGAAAATTAAGGAAATCGTAGTATAAATCATATCATAGTCATAGTATTTAATTTATATTAGTTACTTATAGCTATAGCGAATCGTCCTAATATCAAAAAACGATAAGGATAAAGATACAATCTAAATGCATGAGACATTCCTCATGTTTTGATTCGAAAGGAGGATATAGGACAAAAAAAGAAGAATGGAATCGACCGTTTCCACTATCCAATCCGCACGTAAAAATGAAAGGGAGGGAGAACATTATAATGTTGTATATCTATCCAATTTAAGTGCGGATACATCAATTATAGAATCATTTCTGATTGAAACAAGGTTCATTCAATATATGCCTTATGGGGATAGCCCAAAAAAATCAAAAGCAGCATACCTTTTTCAATGAATCATTATCTGGGTGGTTAACGGATATTCAACGTCCAAACAAACAATAAATTGAAAAAGATAGGTGGTGACTTCGCAACTAGATCTTGGTATCTGGCAAGGGGATATGGCGAAATCGGTATACGCTACGGACTTGATTGATTGTCCTAGTATGGAACCTGCTACTGGTACTTCCAAATTCAGAGAAACCATGGAATTAAAAAATTGGCCATCCGACCAAATCCTTATTTTGAGAAAACAAAGGTTTAAAACTAGAATTTAAAAGGATATGTGCAGAGACTCAATGGAAGCTGTTCTAACGAATGGAGTTGACTACGTTTGTTGGTAGCTGGAACCTTCTATCAAAATTCCCGAAAAGATGGTCCTAATATACCTAATACGTATGTATACATACTGCCATATCAACGATTAACATGACCCTAATCTATTATTTATAATTATCTATATTATAAGATGAAAAAATTATATATGAAATTCAGAGTTATTAGAATCCCTTTCAATGGAAGTTGAAGAAAAATCTAATATTCATTATGAAAATCATTCATTCCAGAGTTTGATAGATCTTTGAAAAACTGATTAATCGGACGAAATAAAGATGAGTCCCATTCTACATGTCATACCGACAACAATGAAATTTTAGAGTAAAGGAAAAGCCGTCGACTTAAAAAACTCGTGAGGTTTCAGTCCCTCTATCCCCAATAAAAGCCTATTTTTACGTCCTAAGTATTTATCCTCTTCTTTTTTCATCAGTGGTTCAGTTCAAACAACATTCACTATCTTTCTCATTCACTCTACCTTTCACAACGGATCCGAACTAAAATCCTTGGATCGTATCCAATGTGATAGAACCTGTACAAATGACATATATGTCAAGCAATCTCTATTATTGGAATCATGTCACAGTCCATATCATTATCCTACACTTACTTGTCACATGTTTTACTACTTTTTAGTCCCTTTAATTACCATAGACACAAGTACTCCCACTAGGATGATGCACGGGAAATGGTCGCTAGCTCATTTGGTTAGAGCATAGGACTGGAAAATCCTCGTGTCCCCATTTCAAATCTGTTCCTGACACGTAAATAATGTATCGATAGATTTCATACAAATTATCGAGATAGATCGGCGTTAATAGATTCTAGAGCATGATACGTCTTTACTCCATCTAGATGTTACATTATTTTACTCATCTGATGTAATATATATATATATTACCCTTTTGGGGGATTGCGTAAAAAAATAATGGATGGATTGTTAGGGTAAAGCCAATTGAGTTATGCTCCCTACCCCCCCCCCCCCCCACCCCCCCAACCCACCCCCACCCCCCCCCCCCCCCCCCCGCACCCCCCCATCTCTTTTTCTTTCTTGGTTCTCATACTGTGCTTTCCTCTCATCAAAAGAATATTAATCTTTCATCTATATTCAAACTAAAAATAAATAAGGAAAAAAAAAAACTTTAAAATCGAGAGATTAAAAATAGCATAGACAGAATGCACTTCAATACCAGTACAATAAAAGCCATCCCTTTCATTTATCATTTGACATATTTTTTGACATTTAGTCCATTTCTTCACGTCTTGCTTACGTTACTTTCCGGGTTCCCTCTACATCTAGTAAGGTTATGGTTCCGGTACCTAGTTCAGAGTGCGAAACTCTTTTGCGTTTCATCCCATTGTTTCGCTCTAACGAAATGGATATGATTCTATCCAACATTTGGGAATATAAATGACGTTTGTTTTTTCAGTTTCCATAATACGAATTAAGTCCGTACTTTCTTTCATCTAGAAACGGAACGTAAAAAGATTCCTTTCACTTGAAAGAAATCTGGAATCGTGTCATAAGCGTATAAGTACACATTAGTTCTTATCAGTTAAGAGCCTTGTATTCATAGAAATTGGGGGTATTATCCCTACGTAGGGGCCAACCGACTCCACTTACAGAAAAGATGGTGCCTATATACCTAATCCGTATGTTTTTAAAATACTACTGCCAATTATCAAACGATTTAATCTGAACCCGAATCTATTATATATAATTATATATATTATAATATAAAAATTTATAATATAAAACTTGCAGTCCAGTTATTATGATCCATTTCATTGACGTTGAAGAAAGAATCGAATATTCATTATAAATCCATTCATTCTCAAGTTTGATAGATCTTTTGAAAAACTGATTAATCGGACGAAATAAAGAGAGAGGCCCCTTCTACTGTCAAATACCGACAACAATGAAATTTATAGTAAGAAGGAAAATCCGTCGACTTTAAAATCGTGGTGAGTTCAAGTCCCTCTTCCCCCATAAAAACCTATTTTACTTCCTAAGTATTTATCCTCTTCTTTTTTTTCATCAGTGGTTCAGTTCAACAAAATCACTATCTTTCCGCATTCACTCTACTCTTTCACAAACGGATCCGAACTAAAATCCTTGGATCTTATCCCAATTTGGATAAGACCTGTACAAATGAACATATAGGGCAATGACAATTCTCTAGTATTGAATCTTCACAGTCCATCTCTTATCCTTACACTTACTTGTCAAATTTTTTTACTACTTTTTAGTCCCTTTAATTAACCTAGACACAAGTACTCCACTAGTTAGGCCGGGAAATGGCGGGATACGCTCAGTTTGTAGAGCAGAGGACTGAAAATCCCGTGTCCCATTTCAAATCTGGTCCTGACACGTAAATAATGTACGGATAGATATTCAACAATTAATCGAGTAGATCGGGCGTTAAAGTCTAAGCCTGAGCCGTATTTACTCATCTAGATGTTACATATTTACTCATCTAGATGTAGTATATTGTATACCTCCCTTTTGGGGGAGTGGTTAAACAAATATATGTATGGATGGTTATGGTAAACACAAGTGAGATTATGCTCCGTCTCTTTTTCTTTCTGTGTTTCTTCATACTGTGCTTTCTCTCATTCAAAAGAATATAAGTCTTCATCTATATTTGAAAATAAAGAACTAAATAAGTAAAAAAAAAACGTAAAGTCGAGAAGTTAAAAGATAGCAAATAGACGAATTACTTCAGACACAGTAACAAAATAATCCAATCCGCTTTTCCTTTCTCTTTCATATTTTTTGACATTTATCCATTTCCTTCACTTTGCTGACGTTCGTTCCGGGGTCCATCTACATCTAAGTAAGATTTGTGCGCGGTTACAACAAAGTTCCAATAGTGCCGAACTCTTTTGATTCATCCCATTGTTTCTGCTCATACGAAATTGATATGATCTATTCCAAATTTTGGAATATAAATGAAGTTTTTTTTAGGTTATCCATAATACGAATTAAAGTCCGGTTACTTTCTTTCATCTAGAACGGAACGTAAAATATTCCTTCACTTGAAAGAAATCTGGAATCGTGTCATAGTCGTATAAGTAAACATTAGTTTCTTATCATTTAATGAGCATCTTGTATTTCATAGAAATTGGGGGTAATATAAGTCCTTACGTAGGGGCCAACCTATCCAACTTTCCGGCATCAAATACGTTTAAGGCGTGGATGGTATCATAAGCGAGATTCCCACATATCCCATAAGATTCGCGTTCTTGAAAATCAGCACTTCTCCAAATCCAGAAAACAGACGGGATCTAGGATTATTCCTTGGGGCAAATCCTTTTATGCATACCTCTTCTGGTTTAGCTATACCATACTGTATTCTCGTAAGATGATACACACTGGCTAAAAATCCGCCTGGTGCTACATCATAGGCAACACTGGAGCGTAAATATTGTAACCAATACATATGAAATGACATCACGGAATCCCATCCTCGGTTTTTAGTGGTAAAGTTGCGAGTCCACCCCCCCCCCCCCCCCCCCCTCGCAATCACAGCCCAACGATCTATGAACTAAATCATGGTTGACTAACCAATCAGATAAACGATCCTGCTGCATCTTCTTGATCTCTCCCACATTTGTATTTGTATGAGTATTTTCATTTACAATGAAATTTTTAAAGATTGACCCTTTCTTTCTTATTCTGCACAAAAGAACCTTACCTTGTCTGATTCACTAATTCATGGGGAGATACTGAACTTTTGGATTTGAAAAATGTTTCAGAAGGTATCTCTGAAGTAGATGGTGATTGATAGAGCAATTCTTGATCATAATTTCCAGTATGAGTACTGCGTCGAACACAAAACTTGTGATTGGTAGTAAAACATCGATTTTCCTGTTGAGACACAGTTCTATCTCAAAGATTTCTCGAGATATTTTCTTACGAAGTTTCGTTATAGCATCTATAACCGCCTCTGGTTTAGTGGGCACCCGGCAAATAGACATCGACAGGAATTATCTTACGCCTCCACGACCAGTACTATAGAATCGTACTGAACATCCCTCCTGTAATAAGTACCAGCTCCCTAGCAATGACATCTTCTTGGTTCATGCATTTGCTCATATAATCTTACTAATACGGAGCCATTTTCATTGTTACTGTGCCGGCTGTTAAAATTAGGTCTGCTTGTCTAGGACTCGATCTTGGTACCATCCATAACGATCAAAGTCGAATCGCGAGGGCCTAGTATGAATCAATTCATGAACACAACTGGTACCGTATATAAGCGGGCCATAACCTGGAAGGTCTTGCCATTGCGAAATATCATTCAAGTAGTTGAATAACTGATTGGTATTGTTTTGTCAACAAGGAAACTCAATCAAATTCATACTGGCTCCAATGTAATCTTTTCCTTCATTTTACTCGAAACTCATTCAAAATATAGAATGAGTGTTTACGGCTTCGGGCCCAAAAGATTGGGTGGCTATGTTCATTCACATGGTTCTTGCCCACTTTCTGTAAATTTCTATTTTTTCTTTCTATACTCCATTTTGTTGAGGATTTCTTGGAGTAGAGAAGTTATGATTGTTCCATTAAATTCACAAAATTCTGGAAACTCTGGTGTTAAAATTCACCACCTAATCATTCTATTGGACGAACTCTGACAACCCTTTTCATTTGGACAGTTGCAAAACTGGGTGATGAAATATCTAAGCATTCTTTTTGTATTTTAAGAAATAAGTCCTGGGGATCTAATGTAGTATCTACAATGACGAAAGCGTCTTTGCTACCACCTAGACTTGA